>OLKM01000506.1:257437-290947 GCA_900291075.1 Melanogrammus aeglefinus | reverse complement strand
GAGATTGCATATCATTGTCTTGTATGCACCTAATGTGTTTACTCTAACACTCCATATTAATTTGACTGGTGTGGGGGTCACCAATGGTTTATCCACCCAGCGTTCCTGCTAGCAGGTTCCTCCTGCCCCTTTCACACAGAGGTTGCAGAGGAAAACCTGTTCCTCAGCCCCGTGAATTAATCCTGAGGCTGGCAAGTAGGCCAGCTGTAGCGTTCACAAATTTTACCGGTACCTCAGTGACAGGTGCTCATTCCTCCTTTCAGGCCAATCTACCGTCCGTTCATCTTTCAATGCAGTCATTCACCAAAACCCTCAGGTTTGATTATGGCTCTTCCACCGCCTCTCTCTTAGTCTGTCTATCTCTGTCTCTTCTCTCTCTCTCCTCTCTCTCCTCTCTCTCTTCTTCTCTCTCTCTTCTCTCTCTCTGCTCTCTCTCTCTCTCTCTCTCTCTCTCTCTCTCTCTCTCTCTCTCTCCAGTCTCTCTCTAGTCTCACACTCTCTCTAGAGTTAGTTTCTCTCGATGCCTGTCTAGTCTCTCTAGGGTGTCTCCCTTTCTTTAGTCTCTTTCTGTCCATCTAGTCTCTCTCTCTCTTTCCATGCCCTATCTAGTCCCTCTCTTGTTTTTCTCTAGGCTCTCTCTATTCCCTATCTTGTCTATATTTCTCTCTAGTCACCCTCTCTCTCTCTCTCTCTCTCTCTCTCTCTCTCTCTCTCTCTCTCTCTCTCTCTCTCTCTCTCTCTCTCTCACTTTCTCTCTCTCTCTCCCTCCCTCTCTAGCCTCTATGTCTCTACACTCTCCGTCTCCCTTCCTCCCTCCCTAGTTTTTATCGCTCTCTATTCTCTCCCCCTCCCTCCTTCTCTTTCCTATATCTCTATTCTCTCTCCTTCTCCCTACCCCCTCTCTCTCTCTAGCCTTTAACTCTCTCTATTCTCTCTCGGTTGCCTTCTCTAGCCTCTATCTCTGTCTCTATTCTCTCTCCATCTCCCTCCCCCTCTCTCTCCCTAGCCTTTATCTTTCTCTCTCTCTCTTCTCTCCCCCTCGGCCAGGGGGAGTGAAGGGAAGGTCAGCCCGTCAGCCATCTCTTCTTATTGACCGCCAGTGACATTGGACATTGGCCTCTCATATTCTCTAGAAAACATGATGACTGTGCAGCCCAATATTAATTAGATGTTGCACTGGGAGTCCTGGTTTTATTAGTAAACTTCAATGTATTATTTTCTTCTTGGCAATTAGAAAGTGTGCAGTTTCAAAATTACTCTTTTTATAAGCAACCCCTTGTTAGAGTGATTGTTACATTTTATTCCTTTTTTTCCTCTTCGTAAAAAGAGGAAAAATAACTAGTGGATAGATGGACAATAATAATAAGGTAACACTTCCAAAGCATCAAACATTTAATTTGGCGCATTATAACTGATACTTAATATTTAGTCATGTAGCAGACTCTTTTCTAAAACCTACTTGTATAGCATTAAAGAGCCGGTAGGCATTTAAGGATATTTGCTCAAGGGACGCCCCTAGTCCCTATGGGATTCGGGGTGTTGGGGTTCAATCCCAGAATCTTTGGACAGGGATTGGAAAAACGCTAGACAACTTGTTTCTGCGATCTTGTTCAGTAAGTCTGCTTGCAATGGGGGAAGAGCGACTAACAGAAATACTCAGAGGTTGTCCCCATGCCTGAATGCGCTGGCATTCAAGTCGCTTCATCAATATGGAGCACCAGCCTCCAGATCCATCAACTTCCTTTAGTGGAAAATATGGCAGTGATGCATTATCACATTGTGGTTAACATGATTGATACCCCGCATTGGAAGGACTAAATTGCCCCAATTTGTTTAGATCCAGGTTTTTGAATATGTGCACATTAATAAAACATGATCAATCGTTAGCCACGCAACTGAGAGTGGATCGCACACGTCGGCCTGCAAATTAGTCTCCGGATTATCCTGAGAAAAACCAAAACACATACGTCTTGTCATTCGTGGCCCACCCAAGCCTGGCGTTTTTAAACAAGCCCAATAAAACACTGTTGGTCTGCACAGCCATCCCGTTAAAGGAGAGATTGATGGCAGTGCAACGGATTAAAATAAATCTGCCCATTGTCACAAATTGGAGCGTTGGCAGCACTTAAGAATTTACCTAAAGGCTATCTCTTATAGAAAAGATTCAAGACGACATGCTAATTAGCTTTTATGGGGCTATGCAAGCAGAATATGTGATGCAAGCAAAGGATAAATCTGCTACAAGTATAGCTTTAGAGGATTTCTATTTTGTCATTTAGGATTCCCCCTTTTTCTATACAAAGCAAATGTTCAGTGAATACAGATACAGGTGTAAGGGCACTGTTCCTTCCAGTTTGGGCGTCTTCCGTAAATAGTCAGAATCACTAGGGGCCACATTAAAAATAAAACTCTGGAGACAAGAAAAATATCAAAGGATGGAAATAAAACACATTCTCATTCCTGGTATGAATCTCTTATGTTAAATATAGAGGACAGCAAGCGAAAGCCAAACATCATAAAATAATGAGCCTCCATAGAGGTTAGTGAGACAATGAGAGGAAACCACTGATCTGGTTTCTCTTTTTGAGATCCCTGGGCCTTTTTCCAAACTAGGGCCTCACTTTTTCATCCTGTCCCAGAGAAGTGCGGTCTGTTCCTCCTACCTGTGACTCAGAGCTTGTTTTTCGTGCCCTGATTAGCGGTGGTGATGATACTATGGACACATACAAGAGGAGGTTTTCTTCTCACTCTCTGTGTGTTGTTTTGCATTCACTATGTGTTGTCTTGCTATCAACTACTTATGTTTCGTATTGAACTATACCCTGCCGAATATCTATTCAGATCAAACTTTTTATTAAATGAAAATGTGCAATATATTACCATTACATGCATATTATAACCGTCCAAAAGAAGAAAGAAATACACATGCACCCAGTGAAAGAACCAATAGTTCCAGAACAAACCAACAACAACATTATCTTGTTATCGGATCAAAGGATTCAATGAGCAAATCAAACAACTTGTCTTGAATCAGCCTGAAATGCTCATAGGACGTATTGTTTATAGTGTTGGTTTTAGTATGTTGTATTTTCCCAGTGCCTAAACCAGTGTTGTCCACCACAATTCAGAAGCTTGCTTCAGTTAACCGAAGCAGACAGCCAAGCTAAGCAGTGTGACTGCTAAGTAAATGCCATGTCCTTGCCTCCTTGTACTTGGTATTTTTGTCTAATGTCCAAGTTGTAATGTCCGAGCCGGGGAAATGGAGAAGCTAGGGGGTTGTGCGATGTTCACTGGTTATTGGAAACAGCGGACATTAAGGGGAGGTTTTTTTTGACACTATTAGAACAAAAACCCACGGGAAACTCATTCTGTCGGGAGCTTACGCCAAATTGAAAAACCCGTTGTTCCATCTTCTATCATAATCCCGGTTTATTTCTTAATCATGGCGGTAAGGCAATATCTGACGCTCAGTTTTCTATTTCCCTCTCAATAGAGCAAATTATATATTCATTAATTTCATTGAACATTTTCTCTTCATACAATCCCCTATAGTTCACACAGTACTTTATTTGCACAGAACTTTCTCCCAGCCTTTTTCTCCCTACTTTTTGATATCTAGTCTTCCAATCCCAAGTTTGAACTGCCTCTTGCTGTTTAAGTTGCTGAACATCTCAGACTCCCATCAACTTCCACAAAGGTCTTCTCATTGGATCCCTGCTGACATCTCTCTCTCTCTCTCTCTCTCTCTCTCTCTCTCTCTCTCTCTCTCTCTCTCTCTCTCTCTCTCTCTCTCTCTCTCTCTCTCTCTCTCTCTCTCTCTCTCTCTCTCTCTCTCTCTCTCTCTCTCTCTCTCTCATGCCATGTCCCTCTCTCTTTCTCTCTGTATCTCTCCTTAGCTCACTCTCTCTGTCTTCTACGTCCAATTCTTTCGCTCTCGCTCTCTCTCTCTGTCTCTCTCTCCCTCATATCCAAAGCATATTCAAGTTATGCAAGAATAATTGTACAAATAACAGATAATAACAATAATAGCAATAATAACAACAATAATAATAAATTAAATTAAAAGTCAGACTCAATCTCTCAGGTTATGACATTTCAGGACATATTGAAGGACCTTCACCAAGAAGAATTGCATTTTTTTCCTTATGTTCCATGTCTGCAAAATCTCTCTGTCTCTCTGTCTCTCTGTCTCTCTCTCTCTCTCTCTCTCTCTCTCTCTCTCTCTCTCTCTCTCTCTCTCTCTCTCTCTCTCTCTCTCTCTCTCTCTCTCTCTCTCTCTCTCTCTCTCTCTCTCTCTCTCTCTCTCTCTCTCTCTCTCTCTCTCTCTCTCTCTGAGTAAGATTATATGTTGCGTCAACTATGACTGTAGCCTTTTGAGATTTCCCAAATGGAAGTGATTGAAAACACTGTATTGTACGACAGACATGGGCGAACGATACAGCATCTTACAAATTCTTGTATGTGCACCACCAACACATTAAAAAAACAAATCAATTATACAATACCACTTTTCATGAGACCACTTGTAACAATGTCATGTAGCCATTACATCTATTTTACAAATTCCATATCCATTATGGCAGTTTTGTTTTTGTTTGAATAAAGTCACCATGGTCTTTGAGAGGTTATAGTTAGTTATGAGAATTATGACTTCTAAGTTTTGATTGACATCAACCCACCATCTCAGGCCAAGTCAAGTCATTTTTACCTGGTCGGTCTCATATTTTTTTTGTATCAAACTTCCCATTCCTGAGCCTGACTAGGGTTTCTGTGTCCGAGGGGGCTACCTAATTTTCATAGATTTTCTGTGCTCTGTGCACATGGTTGAGACGGTTTCCATACAATGCCTCAATACGTCCGTATTACTATGTTGCTGTTTGTTGGCTAGGATGTGCCCTGCCTTCCCAGTGGAGCGCTCCTGGTACTGTAAATGTAAACAGCACGTTAATGATGAACCACTTCATTTTCAAGGGTGTCATTTATGGCAGCAGATAGTAAATAGTACCCTCCCCTGCTCCCCTCTATCCCCCTCGTTTACGGCCTCTCGCTCCAACCATCAGTAATACTATGCAGGCGCAATAAAATAATTAACGCTAAGCATTAATACAATATGCAATACAGCGTGATAACTCAAATAATAAAAAAATAATAATAATAAAATCAAAATTATGTTTTCATTTAATAATTAAATGATTTAACAACGCAGAAGTCATGCATTTTAACAAGCCAGTGCCCCCTCAATACAAGATCATTGTATTAAATTATACCTAAATATTTTCATTAAAAGTTAAAGCAACATGAAATGAGTTTAACTTTGGTGCTCTGCCATGATCCCGTCTCCCCTAGTGGTTTAAGATCAATTTACATAAATAACCTCTTGATTTGCGGTAATGTGGAATTAGGCTCCCGCGTTGTGTTGTAATTAAAGCCAAGCAGTTCCCCTACTGTTCAATAATTCCTGGCATGGAAAAATATGGGAAAGAAGTCGAGAGAGAACCGGTTGAGGGAGAGAGAGAGGGGTAAAGACAGAAAGATGGAGACGGAGAGGGAGAGGGAGAGGGGGGGGTGGGAGAGGGAAAAAAAAAGTGCTGCTTCATCATGTTTTCATCAGATTCGACCTTGGCAGTCGTCGTGCTGGAGGAACGCTGGAGTATCGCCACACTGTCCATAAGTTGAAAGTTAATGTGAGAAGCATGAGGCATGCTGGCCTCTTTACCCTGCCCTTCCCAGCTGGTGCAACAAGACACCCCGGCTCTTACGTTGCTTGACCCTAATGAGATGTTTCTCCTTAATTTGATTACATCGGGGAGGCCTTACATTCCACTGTACGTTATGCCAAGTAGCTGCAGTAGTGTCGGATGGGTGGGGAGGGTTAACAATTTGCCCATTTCCCAAAAGTCTGTAATGCTAAGCATTTAAGAGGTCTTGGATCAGTATCCTGTTCACTATTCCCCACGTTCCCATCCCCTCCGGAAGGATTAAAGGAAGTAGATGTTAATGTATTTCAGACTGAAAAAAAACCCCTTTGATTCTTGTTTTTGATCATTGAATGATCAGTGATGAAACCAAAGTATGCCTCTGGAGAGTTGCGTTGTAGTGTGGTGCAGTCCAGGACACGGAAATGTTGTTTTTTATGTCCATATGAAAGGATCCTTCTCCGAAATGCCCTTGGTTTTGCGCAAGCTGCTGTTCTACATTATTATCCAGGATTTGAAGTCACACACAAAAGCCAATGTCTGGTGCCCTTCTTAACTTTATTCAAACGCTTCACGCGGAGATGTTTTTCATAAATTCTACAAAGTAATCTCATTTATCACATTTCTTCCAAGAATAGCGTCGCAAAATTCTGATTCGGAATAAAAGAAAGGCTTAATTGTAAAATACTGAATCTCACAAGACTGCCAAGGCCTTCAACCTTTTAGAACTTCCATTATTCATCGTGTACAGCAGACTGTAGGATAAGCCTTGTGATAAGATGGTGATAATTATTTCTGTTAAATTCACTCCGATGAGGATTCAGAAATTAAAAAAGTCGAACCTGAACTTTTATGGTGACCGATGAACAGGGTTGCATAGGCGACCGGCTCTGCCTTGTAGAGCTTGCACCTGCACTTTGCTGTCCTAGATACACCCTGGCCGTGTCCCCTGCTCACTATAAACATGGTTGCATAAATGACATATCGAATTACCTGCATCATCCCTTCTCAGGATAGCAGGATGTTCCTTGAGGTGGAAGCAGTTTTTCGCAGAGTATTTTGACGACGTATATAGAAGGAAGAGACGAAAACGACTACAGAGGGGCTTTTGTTTTGCACTTTGGGAAATAATGGACACTTGTCCATTATCGCAAATTCCCTACCATTGCTAATTGTAATGTCATGGGGGCAGGAGCGGAAAAAAAGCGCTCGTAGTGGGAGATCTATTTCAGGTTTGTAAAGGTAAGCCTTAAATGCAAATGAATAACAGCCGGGAGGCGTTGGAGACCGGTATCATTGCCACGCTGAGGCCGACATGTTGGTGGGTACATAAGTAGCCTCCTTGGGATGCAGGGGTTGGGCTGTCAATGGGGCCGCTTTACCTAATGGCTGCTCGGAGCCAGCACTCTGTGCACAAGCAACATTTAATCACCAGAAAGTTAAGCCTCAATCAATGAAAATATAAAGTGGTGCACCCCCCCCCCCCCACCCCCTTCCTATTTGTGCTGATAGCAGCTTAAAGGTTATTTTGAATAAAGGACTCAGACTGCATATGCAAGCCTCTGGCACAACTCCCAGGTAGATATCACCAGAGTTACAAAGGAGTGTAACCGATTAATATCTTCTAAAACAGCATCGGCATGGACTTTTTGATACATGTAGACGTATCCCTACGGTTATGAAAAATCACCTCTTATTTGATTATTGTCCCTTCATGATTTCAAGTCTAATATCGTGTCGACTTATGTTCTATTATTTACAGGGTTGTCCCGCCGCTCCGAACTTCATTCCACAGCGCGATACATAATGCAGCAACACCGACGCCTCTGTTCTCCTAATGGATTCTTTTGTTGTGCATCTTTAGATCCCGGGATTTGCATTTTACACAGTCCTGGCGACCATACAAGTAGCTTCTGCTGACTCCAAGTTTTTTAATCCACGCCCAGGGAACATGCAGTGGCCTGTTAAGGTGAAAGAAGTGTTCAGCTCAGAGTGCCGGTACCCCGATACGCAAGGACCAGATTAATAGTTTCCGTTCTTGAAAATGTGCCGCACTCCTTTCCTAAATGACAAGCTCTCCTGTGTTACCGGGCCTCATGAAGGGCCACATCAAAGTGAATAAAGTATGTTTAAATCTACATTTGCATACACGCTCACCCGTGTAGGCAATATACTTCAACAATGCGATGTAGCAGTGGTTCAGGCCCACAGTTTATAGCGTCCTAGCTGCTCTATTTTTAATCACACGATTCCACCATAATATACCCTCAATCAGAATTCCTTAGCTTCTAGCTTTTTCCCGCTCTTTGCTGACTATCATCTCTGAGATTCGTAGCCCAATAATAGCACTGCATTTCACACAAAACCAATAACACATTTAATGAGATTGTATTCGGGGCGACGCGTCTCTTATAGATGCCGGATAATTAGAGACATTCATGATATGAATACAGTCTGTCCACGGTAAATCATATCGGCTCTTCACCTCCGAAGACGCCCCAGGAATCAGAACACAGACTCTCTCTGCCTCCACAACAGCCGTAATCAGATTTGCCACCTGTTTTTCTCTAGCAAAAATGTTTTTTTCTTAGCCATGCATGATTTGATTTTTCTCAATTACATGGAACGGTTTGAAAAATGTTTTAAAGCTCAGCATTTGATGTGTGCGTGTGTGCGTGTTCAGGCGTGCGTATTTGTTAAGCTTTTCAGTTTTCAGAACTGTAGACTCTTTGTAGACATGAGCAGGGATGTCCAAGCTGAAGCACCATCTGTTTGGCATCATTTTTGCAAAAAAAAATACCCACAAGCTACCAACATGACGAAATACATTGCATATGTAATTTCATTCATTAGACTAGCATTATCCTCTATGACTTTGCCTTGAATGTCTTTACAGCGCTACCAAATTCAATTTTGACACCCATTTAAGTTCATTTGAATAGCTAAGTTATGCTCATTTAATATACTTTACAGAGTGGCGGTACACCCTCTATATGAAACAGATCCACTTGAACCAGACACAGGGCCAACCCTTCCATTAAGGTGCATGTACGACAATCACAGCAGATGCTGGGTGGCCAAACTCTTTGGATTAGCTAAATAAATGAATGAACGTGAAACTTTTCCAATGACACGTCTATAGAAAATGCATGATTCATGGCGAATCAGAGGGAAAACGTTCTCTTGAAAGGTTTTATCATTGCCAGAGCCTGGTGAAAATTGAACCTGAGTGAACTGAGTGTCTCAACTAAAATGGATGAGTTTTGAAATTGCTGGCCCAGAGTGTGATAATCAGGGAATTGGAGAAGGAAAATTGCATCAGAATGAAATCATAATCTCAGCCAGAAGTAAGGATTTGCTGATCCCTGACCTTCTGTTTCAGAAGACGGGGAGTTTAAGAAATGAGATGCGTCCCGTGAAACCACTCCATCGCTAAACAGCAGACTGGACTGAATCTCTGCTCGCCACAGCCAATGGATTTTACACATATTTCTAGAGATGCACTGGGGCAGCGGTGGAAGACAGTAGGGGTGAAGGTAGAGGGGGATTCCATTTTTGCCTTGATGGGAAACACGCCACTTTGACTGACAGTGTATTTAATGCAATATGTTTTGACCACTGGCGAAGCTTCCTGCACCTTCCAGGCCCTACAGCAGAGCACCGGGGGGAGAACTGGCACTTTGTGTTTCCATCAATCCATTGCAGCGTGTTGCATCTTGTAGCAGTAGTGAGTGGTGTCAGTGTCGATAGTTTCAAATTCACTTCACAATTATAAATGGGTCCAAAAAACGATGATCAAATATATTAGAGGTGTTACGATTCTCCAAATCAATGTTTCTGTTCAGACCTTGATTTTTGAACCACAGTTTGAACATATCTGGTTGTATTTTTAACTAACTAAATCAAAATAAATATCAAACGCTTCTCTTAAAGTGTAAGTGAACCCAATGGTTCAGCTGAAGTTCAACCAGTATAAGCCCTTTCACACATGCACTGTAAGCCCAACATTGTCTAGATTATACCCAGAGCGGCAATATGTTAACGCAAATATCAGAATCAGCCCCTCTGGAGTTTACCCAGAGTTTACCCAGAGTTAACCCCGCCAGGCCCCAAGTGTGAAGTCTGGAGAATCGTAGACATCGTTTCCATCATGCGACCGAAACCTGGGAGCACGAAGTGTAGTTGATTCGCACTTTTCTCTTATTGCCTGTATTTGTCAGGTCGAATTAGCTCAAGAGGTAGAGTGTGTTGACCTCACCCGGAAGGTTGCTAGTTTGATCTCTCCTAGCGGATTGTCGGTGGGTCCCTGAGTAAGACACCTACCCTTACTGCTCCAGATGAGCTGGCTGTCACCTTGCATGGTTTACTGCGCTGTGAATGAGACTTGCAATCACATATGACTGGACGTCAGTGACACGGAAGGACAGAGCTGCGACTTGGGACCGTGGACGGTTTCGATCTCAGTTTCAGAACCATTACCCCCTTAAAAAAGATGTTGTAACGCTGTAAAAAGTAGTTACCAACCAAGCAAATTACTGTCTCAATGTGGGGTATTTGTTTTGTTGTTCTTTGATTTCTTTGATTCTTTTCATACTGATCCCTGAATATATTCTTGTTGAAATAAACATAACAAGAATACTGAGGAAAAACATTGCAATGAATGTGGGCGTTTCTTTGTTCCTCAAAACCTGGACATCAATCGGTTCTGCTTTTGTCTGAGACATTAGAGACAGAGGAGAGACACACTAATAACTAGCAAATCAAACTTTAAAACTTAATTTGAACACCTTTGACAATCTAAACTTAACAGCATCTAACTTAAAGCTACACTTTCCCATTTCTAACCAAAACCTGAACTTACAGTGATATCTTTTGAGTTATGTAGATGGTACGTTGGAAAGAATCCTAATTTCCACCAATTTAATTCCTACATGTAACTAAGTAACACAGTTTTCAGGAAAACCATCACGCATAGGCCTACATCCATCTTCTCTTAACCTCAGAGGTTTCCTCCCTCCTTGTACGTGTGTTATGAATCGGGCTGACTAACAGTACACGGTTCTACAGGGTGCATTTGATATGCCCGATTGTTCCTAGCCAGGAACAGAGCGGTTATACCCTGCTGTTATCTCAATCTTCTGCTGTTCTCCATATTAAAAGTGCAGTGTTTAGAATTAAGTGGCATCAAGTACAACGGATTGGGCAAAAGTGGAATATGATATGCATCAGTATGTTTTAATTATTGTATAATCCCATGACATTTAGAATCGTTCCTTGGAATGAGCCTATCTACGTAGGGAGGGGGCACCCATGGGGGGGGGGGGGGGGCGCCTTATTCTACAGTAGCCAAGAACAGACAAAAGGCAGTCTAGAGAACTCACATCTTTTATAAAAAATAATATAGTTTTGGTGGGCTAAGACTTCTAGGGAGGAGGGGGGCTGTTATCCCCATGTCTACCACCCATTTGTGATTCTTCTTTTGTACCACCGTTGTGTTGGAGCATAATAATGAGTGAATTGTGAACAAAATGCACCACACACTGCGGTGTAATACGAAAAAGTGTCTGAGAAGCATAGCCATCTCTCTGATGCAGAGAGCAAAATCAACCGCCAGAATCAACCACAGAGTTGGCGTTGTGGGGGGGGGGGGCATTATGGGACAATTCCCCCCAACTAGGATTTTATGCCCCCCAAAATTGAATTATGAAAACTTCAACAAACCCCTTCATTCTAAACTTACTTAATGCTGACATTGACATAACTTAAGAAGTTGGCACCGTACACAATACAGGCCACTTCAGGCCACCGTAGTTGCTGCAAAGGGAGGGATGCGGAGGGGGATTCCGTTGGCTGCAATCTGCAACCTCACAGCCAGATGATACTCAATTAAACACACTGGACCTTGAAACTGATCATTCTGATTATTTCTGAAACAGAAATAATTGTAATCAAGTATTGGTATGATTTGTATTATTTCTCGAAAAATTACAAAACAAACTTTTAAGTCAGGAGCATAACATTAAAGATCCAGGTACAGTTTTCTTGATGAACGAAAAGGGTAGATTTAGGATGTCTATGGGTTGATTTATGAGATCATACAAATATCAACCCAGCAGATCAGTGCTAGGTCCTTATAGCAATCCCACCCATGCTGTGTTGAAGGGCAGTGACGTTTGCTTGCTCCAGTTAGGAGCTTTTGCCTCTAGCTTACTTGTCTTAAAGTCTTCCTTGGCTGCATATTTTGAATTACAAAAAGATTATAGCATATTTGTGTTGAAAATCTGCAGAAAAGCAAAATTAGAAAAGGATTTTATATTTGTTTCTCACTGTTTTTGCTGTCTTTGACCTTTCAGTTTTCCTTGTCTTTTCAATTCTGAAAATGGCAACTGCCCACATCATTTCAAATCTTGAAAATGTTCAACATAGTTGTTGTGGTTGACATCTAGTTGTCTGACCTGAACGAGGAGGAATTGCAGCAACCTTGTTTCTCGATTCATAAACAGGCTGTTCCATTTTGTGAAGTTTTGAAATGCTGAAATGGGTTTTACTGTTTTATTCTGGCTTTACCGCTTACCAATCCCATTCCTAGCACACACAAACCCATGTTTTACTGAGAACTTGATTTAATCCTTCTGGATTTGACTGGATCTTCCTAGAGACAAACCATTTTTTGTGTAATACATTGGTGCCAATGTGAATAAGTTCAATCTATGGAAATTGGTCAATGGAAAAAGTTTTATCAAACCTTTAGAAATGAGCAAAAGCTTGGTATTTGTTTCGACCTCTCTCTATTTGCAACAACCAACATTCGTTATTTCGATGATGGCGTAACAAATCCCATCTCAGACAATGGGATGTCCAACCTTAAGGGTTTTTCGAAGCTCAATGGCTGCTTCATTAAATTCTTCAAGGCCCACAGCTCTTCAGCATTAATAGAATCTGTCCTGGCCTCATCTGCCTTATATGTAATGAATTGGAATGGGCCAAAGTCCAATTGTGGGCCAACCATTGTGTCTGACTATAATAAAATTGCATTATAAATAAACAACAACATGTTGAGGCATTTCAATGTCGGAGATGTGGAAGAGCATGTTGTGGTCAAGCACACATTGAAAATGTTTCCTAGAATTTAGAAGGTCCCTTCCACCTCCAACCTTTCTTTCTCTCTTGTTATTAAATAGAGCGATAGGTTTAAGCTGTTACATGGTCCAACTTGCTCAATAGGGCAGATAAGGTCCCAATCATAAGATGGTATCATGGGAGGTATTTTACCAATGTGTCCTGCAATCGAAGGAGAATGGAAAGTGTAGTGCACTAAATGTCTGCAGTCAGAAAGGGCCCATTAATACCCCTTTACTGTGGTTGTATCTCGGTTCCTTGCCATTAAAGATATTTTCCGTGTGCACAAAAGGTGGACATTGATTACGTTTACTCATGTCCTTTACATTAACCCTGCAAGTAATGAGACACATGCGGATCAATGTTTCTGATAAAAGCCCCCTGGATTCTGCAGCTGGAAGCCTATGCAGTGACTGCTAGCGTGGTCATTTCTTTCTTTCGCTGTACGTACATCCAATCTGCTCTAGTATTTTCTCCCAATTAACTTTCTGCCTAACAGCGTCTGAAGCCCTCCTCCTATTAATGTGTCCAGCCAAAAATACACCTGGCTCACTGACTCTGGCTCTGCATCACTTCCTTTGCGGCCTTGCTTGGCATCTCGGTTCCAGGCAACTCTTATTTGGAAATGGATTAAATGTCAGTGGTCGCGAAGGCCAGATAAAACGATTGTCACCCACCTAGATCATTTTTTCCCAGTTGTTCCATAGAGGGGGCATTCAGAGGCGATAACAATCTGTTAAATAATACACCCTGAGCGCTTTCAACATCCAATGCTGTAGTGGAACTTAACTTGACGGTAGTTGCATTTGCAATTGATGAGGCGTCACATGTAGCTTAATTGTCAGTCAAAGCTCGTAACAATTGCCGGCGACTGATACAGCTGTCTGCGTACATTTGGAAGCAGGCGTACTCTGCATCCCCGAGGGACAGTGCTTGATCATCTAATTAAAGTGGCTTTGAGACAAGGTCGCGACCCGCGTTGATTGCAATTTCTGCTTCTTCAGAATGCCTTCTTGTTAACCGGCACCATGACATTGCTGATTCCAAGCTTGTGTGTAGCTGGCTGATGATTATCCACTAACAGGATACACCTGCTGTCTATGTCCAACTTTAAATCCGTGTGTCCTCTCATTACGGACAGGTTCTACGCAAAATAATTTGATGCACAATGTTGTTCGCAAATTTGCAATGTGCACCAGGGAATGAATTATAGGATGAGCGATAAAAGGAGGATGTATTGACCAAGACTGTGGTCAGCGGCGCTGTGTCTGGGCTGAAAACAGCTTGTCCTTTGCGGTGTTTGTGTACTGAGTGCGCCGAGGGCATGCAGGTCGATCTCAGGGTTGGCTGTCTCAATCAGAGTCGTGTCTCATCACGGCTAACGACATGCAAATGGTGGGAATAGGGAGCGTGTGATTCTGAAAGGGAACAAAGAGCGAGGGAGACTGAGAGATGTAAGGAGACGTAAGAGCTTGGTAATTAACTCCCTCCTTCTGCCCTCAGAGGCAGTCCCGTGGGTGGAATGGACTCTATAAAGTCAGAGTCTTTCCTCGGATTGCTCGACCTGCTAGAGTCTCCCAACTGGTGGAAATTAGGCAGAATCAATGAAGCTGAGTTCTCGTCCATAATGCTCAGAAAGATCAAATTACTGGCCGGTACCGGAATGTCCCTATTCCTTTGGTCACAAGCTATGGTTATTAAGGAATAGAGACATTGAGCTTTTTTCCTGAACATTAATAATTTCTTAGGTATCTGAAGGGCGAAAACATATTCATTAATTCTAACTTGTTTCAGTCGCTCTACTTGTCTAAAAATATAGCTGCTGCCCGGCACTAAGACATTATGAAGTGAGATTTCTTTCTTTTTTTTTCCATTATTTTTCATAATGATCTGCGAATTCGGATCTTCAATAATTAACAGCAGCACTGCAGAAAAAAAGCTATTAAGAGTTAACCATTAAGCCTTTCAGCTGTCAATATCCAACAAAATAATATATTTAACACTTAACCCATTCAACCGTTATATAATTTATCGCTAGCCTTGGAACAGAATGAATCTGCAAGCACATGTTTTATTTATTATAATGCAGGCCTCCTGTTCGGACAGAGTTCCTGCAGACCTGGCCCGGGTTAGGCCAATCACAATCGTCTATCTAATGTGGGGCGGGTTTTATATGATAGTGTGCTCCCATAGGCAGCACCCCAGGGGAGCACCTATGAGGCCTTTTCACAAACAACCATGATGGCTGTTGCTGATGTGTCACGTTTTGTCTGTCTGATTGGTTGTGGGTTCTATCCAATTGCATCCGGAGCATTTTGGTAGTAGCCCGTTTACAATTAAATAAACTGCAGTTTCCAGACTCGTATTATGCATTTGCTAATTGGTCTGATGTCAGGCTAATTCATCGCTATAATAATTACATTGGTTTTGGTTTCTAGCAATTGCATCCCTTGTCGCCGACCAGTCAGTCCTACATTTCTTCGTTGTGGGTCAGATGAGGGGTTTGGCGGTTGATAAAAAATAGAAAATGGAAGGGGATGTTTGTATTGTTTTTTTTTTTTTGCTGTTTTGTCTCTTACAAATAAAACACTTAAAATGAACCAACGCTGGCTTTTCGGTTGTTCTTCACATAGCTAGTGGCTCACATGGTGATATGTTGTCCCTTTTAGATTATCTCTGGATCAGGTTGATCAACTACAATTTTGCTTTGAAAAGTTGGCATCAAAGTAAAATGTATTACCTGTTCCTGTTTCCAACCCGGATCATTGTGATCCAGATTAAACATCACCCAAAGCATATTGTAAATGCTGACATCTCAGAGCTCTCTTTGAGTGTGCGGGGTGATGCTTTATCCTTTGTGCATTGATTGCTAAAATGCACCCTGGGTGTGCAGCCTCGCTCAGCCCCAGAGTCTAATCCGTCTGACGGCGGCTTGGTTGAGGCTGCCTGAACCAGCCTCAACCACACACAGAACACACTCTGCATACCCCCCAACACCAAATCGAAGCCTGCCTACTACCTGCATACAGATAAATAACAAACACTATAAACTGGACTCTAAACAGGGTTGCCATATCTAAAACAAAACAACAAAACCCCCGAACCCCACTGCTCCTGCACCTCCGCCAGTGTCACCGGCCCCTCCATCCTGGAGGCCGGAGGTGTGGGCTGCTGCCCTGGTTGTCGTTGGGTCTGGCCTTTGCAGGGCTGTCTGGCTGAGCTGGGAGGAGACCAGCCAGCTGGGCCGCGGTGGTAGCTCCACAGCCCGCGGAAGGGCCACCCTTCGCCAGGGCGACAGGGCATCGCCCTCCCTCCCGGAGTATGGGGCCTTGGGCTGTGGTGCTGGCTGGCTGGCTGGCAGAGGTGCAGCTTGGGGCCGCTGGGGGCCAGATCCAGGGCTGCGGGCTGGAGGCGGCTGCCCGGGGCTGTGGCTGGTGGTGGCTCCGCTGGGCACCACCGGCGACAGTCACGGACGTCGGTATTGTCGGGGAGAGGCTTGTGCTGGTGCTCCAGTGAGTCTCTCTGCAGCCGTCTTTGTGCCTTTCCAGGTCAGAGAGGCCTTAGTGCTTAGGCCTGAGGGCCTCTTTGACCACCTGAGAAGGGACAGTGAAGCGGGGGTCTTCTGAGGGCCAGGACACAGGGGTGAACGTTAAGGCTGTTTGTAGTGGGAGAGATGTCACATCCAGAGCAAATGGAAAAACGCTAACACGTCAGTGCTCAACTTGAGTGTGTGTGGTTTGCATTGAATGCAACCTCCCCCAGCCCCAGAGTCTAATCAGTCCGACCCTGAGCCAGCTGAGCCTGCTCGAACCAGCCATCGTCCACACACACTCCACGACAATATTCAAATATTGTTCGACAATTGTTGTTTTGACAGATTGATGGCGATAGCAAGATGTCACCGATTTTAATAAGACAAACAAACAAAAAAAGTTAAGTGTTGTGTATATTTGACACTTTAAAATACAAAATGTCCCTCAGGTTTATGAGGAAGAAACCGAGATTACGCAATTTACCCAAGAGTATTACTGTCTCACGTGATTGAATAAGCAAAATGTGATAAAAGCAAACCCCCCTTCATGCCCTGCGGGACACACACACACCCACACACACACACACACACACTCATACACACACACACACACACACACACACACACACACACACACACACACACACCACACACACACACACACACACACACACACACACACACACACACACACACACACACACACACACACACACACACACACACACACACACACACACACACACACAAACCCTAAATAATTTCCTTATTTTTTTCGGGGTGCTGGCTGGTGGGTGGTGGCAGGGGTTTCATCCATCTTAGCATTCTGCATTTCATATTTGTTTATGCTTCTTTTCTTCTGCCTTAGGAAGCCATAATTGTTGTTTGTCTATGCATGTTTGGGGATTTCAATCCATGATGTTATTTTCTCCGCCTCAGCCAAGAACCCTTATACCAACAGAAGAGCGGATAGGGTTGGCTTCAGTCGGTACATAAGTGACACGTGCGCTCTCTCCACACCCATTACATTAACCCCAACCCTCGCATTCACAATGTTTAAGGAGGTGTGTATTTACATTGAAGATGGATGCAATCACCACTCAGTGTTTTCAGATGCGTCGTAATGCCTAACCACAGGTAGCGGTTAAGCATTTGGTTCAAGGATGCTTGCAGGTAGAGCGGAAGACTTTGGCAATCAAACGCACACTGTCTGTCGATCGGCACACGCTGGCAACCACATTGAAGACGACATGAAGCGATGACAAACTTCCTTCCTCCTACCTGCTATTTCATCTGTCGACACACCCCACCCAAACCGCCTCATTCGTCCCTCCACGTCCCCGCGATTAGCCAAGAGATAGGGGCTTACGAGGGGCCGTGCTGGGCTGTAACCTGGTCTTAGCTCAGGGTTCATGGTGACAGTAACGGGGAGAGAAGCCCTGCAGGCTGGCTTGGCATGGCCAGCCATGGAGCATATGCACTTTCCGGGGGGAGCCCATCTGACACAGAGGCTCGCTGATGACCACCCACGTTAGCCTCCATATGCGGTCGCCAGAAGGGCCTGTGTGTGCCCGCCGGCCCTCGGACGATGAGGCCATCGCGCAGCGTGCGTGGAAGGGAGCGTGCGTGGAAGTCAGGGTGAGTGGAAGGCAGCTTTCCCCGGACTCGAAATGGTCTCGTCTGGGGGGCCAGCCGAAGAGAGCGTCCTGGTCAAGGAAGGCCCGGGCACACAAGTCACATACCACACACATACATATCAGAGATGTGGACTCGAGTCACATGACTTGGACTCGAGTCAGACTCGAGTCATGATTTTGATGACTTCAGACTCGACTTGACAAAATGACGCATGACTTGCGACTCGACTTAGACTTGACTGTTATTGACTTGGGACTTGACTCGGACTTTGCCTCTTTGACTTGTAATGACTCGACATGTCTTGTAATATATGATATCTAAAACAATAACAAAAAAAATGTTTTAGATATCAGCTGCTTTCACACCACCGTGCGGCAACTCGCCCCTCCAATGAGGGAAGGGCGGCAGAGGGGAGGCGGTTACGAAAGCAGCTGTTGGACCAGGAAGCAGTGGCCTCCCACGTGAACGGGCACAGATTTTGCCCTACCGCTCAGCTTTCCCCGTGTTTAAACTTTCGGCGGCAGCAGCAGCCGCTATTAAAAACGCCTGGCCCATTCACACCGCTGCACTGAACCCGGCAGCGAGCCGGTTATCAGGTCGGTTGCCGCGCAGAGGTGTGCAAGCACTGTCAGACACGCAATGCGTGGAGTGAAGTCTGCGAAACTAAGTTAATCACACACTGAACAGGGCTATGATTGTCCTAATTTCCGTTTCTACTAAGAAGATCCTATGAATATGAATTGAATGCTGCCAAACACTGCTTCGTGGTCAAATAAACAGAAAAGATCGCGACCTTTTTTTTACGGTCATATTTTTTTTCGTTTTTTCCTAAATAAATTGCTTGCAGGCAAATATCTTGATTATGTGACCAATGCTATGGTTATTTATTTGATCTAGCCAAATAACTGGGATTAGGCTACTCATCCATTCACATCGCAAAAAGCTGTGCTGAATAACGGTTACGTGGTGTGCTATTCTGCCTAGATATGATTACACACAGAAGACAAAAATCCATGTAGGAATTTATAATGTGCAGGATTCCAAAAATGTACATCTAGCGGGAACTAGTGGATATTGTCATATTCCAGTAGTCTAGTGGATTAGAGTTAAACATATGTTTGATTTGAAACACGCAATGACATCACTGCAATGTCATTGCGCGTTTTCAAATAAAAAACAAAATACGGCCCAGAAGAACATCAAGGGAGAGAATTGGTTACGCGTCATTGGCGCCTTGGCCTCTCATTGGCGCCTACTCCCTCGTGCATGCAGACGTGACGGATGCAGAAATATCCACGAATCAACGAACGAAGAACGACAACAGCAGAGTTGATGGAGTAGGAGAGAAGATGATACCTAGAATAATTACATTTGCGTTTAAAGACTACTGCGTGCAAGACAGAAAACGCATTGCAAAATGCAAAACCTGTGGTGCGAAGATTTCAGACGGTGAAGCAACAACCTCCAACTTTGTTCGCCACCTGAGGCTGCACAAAGAAAGGTAAGTTGAGGCTAATTATGTTATGATGTAACAAAGTGAGCAGTCCCTCCAGAAAAACATGGCGTTTTTTTGTGATTGTTGCGGCCAATAATCCTTGATTATGCGGCACGTTTTCTTAAAAAATGCGGTGAACGAAGGCGGCGCTTTGTTGATTAAGCCCAGCCAGAACGAAATGGCTGCTCTTGTGTGAAGTAAACGCAACATTTTTCAAATTTCTGTTAAGATATATGTGACTTTTTTGCAACGAAAATGCGGGGATTATTAAATCATGCAAGCCCTGCATATTTTGTGCGGAAATCTGCAATTTATGCGTTGAAAGTGCGGCATATTGGAAAAAATGCGGCCCCCGCATGAATATGTGGACTGATTGTGGGTTGAATTATGCGATCGCATAATCGCATTTTTCTGGAGGGACTGAATGAGGGGTATTCCATTAAAGTCGCTAACGAAGGCGGCGCTTTGTTGATTAAGCCCAGCCAGAACTAACGCCAACTTCCACTATAGACGTCGGTGAACCAGACGCAGTCTATCTATTCATTATATTGTAATGACCACGGAAGAGGCAGTGAATGAAGTATTGATTGGACAGCGATTTATTAGATACCACCGCTAATAAACTGTTGGAACACACAAGACCGGTAACTACAGCAACGCAGGTAACTTGAACAAACCCCGCGAAGCCCAATCCCCTAGAGAGCTCCCCCCGCTACGGCCATCCGTCCTTTTGGCTGTGATATATATTATATTATATTAAGATATTTATATGTAATATAATATTATAACTATTATATATAGAGCTCTGGGAGTTGCAAACTGCAACAATCACTTTCTCCTGCTGCAGTTCACTGCGTGCGGAGTTTGCGGACTGCACTGAAGGGAAAGGTTGGCCGGTTGAACGCCGATTGGCTGTTTGGTTACGTCAACTCAGGGAGTGATCGCGCTGATTGTCAGTGTTGCGCTGCAAATCCTCGTGAAAGCGCGCTCGCCCTTGACAGGCCGTTCATGCCACGCCGTTCATTGCCACGCCACAAGTCAAATCTTGCCACATGTTTTTTCTCAACGACTTTGACATTGTATGGACTCGTGTTGCCCCGTCGCGTTTGGTGTGAACATATAACATATAAAAAAATAGATTATTTTCCGTTGATCTAAATGTTTGTTGGCCTAGGATATTTGCATGAGAAGCAGAAGTATTAATATTAATGTGAATATGTTTATCTCATACAGATTTGAAGAATACATGACGACCAAAAGCATTGCAAAGGATCCACAGCAAACGTTGATGACTGCCTTTTCCAGTGCACAGGCTACTCAATACAATGCTGCCCACCCACAACAAAAAGCCATTACAAATTCAATCCTGGCAGACCTGGTCATTGGGGGCAACATACCCCTCTCCATAGTGGAGAATAGATTTTTTCGGCATTTTTTGTCAGTGGTTGATGGCAAATATAGTCCAGTATGCCGTAGAACACTTACTTCCAAAGTGGATACCATTGCTGAGGACACATGCATGTGGCTGAAGACCAACCTTAGTAATACTGACCATGTGTCAGTCACAGTGGACATTTGGTCTGACAGAAAAATGAGGGGCTTCCTTGGGGTCACTGTTCACTATATAGAAAGAAGAGAGCAGGGCATACAATTAAGGTCGAATCTCCTCTCATGTGATCGTTTCAAAGGCCCACATACTGCTGAAAGAATATGTGAGCTTTTCGAAAGCATCTGTAAAGATTTTAATATCAAGGAGAAGCTGGATTTCGTACTTTCTGACAATGCAGCGAATATGAAAAAAGCTTTTACAGTGTGCTTCCCCAGCGAGGTTGAAGACACTGATGAGGAAATTGATGAGCCTGAGCTCTGGAATGACCTCTCATTAGAGGATATGGAGAATGTCAATGCTGCTATGGGCAAGCAAACACGATTGCAGTGCTTTGCTCACTCGCTCCAACTTGTGGTGGGGGATGGATTAAAGGAAACCAAAGCGACAGCTCCTGCTCTCTCAAAGTTGACCAAAATAAGTTCACTGCTGCATACCAGTTCAACCTTCAAAGATGCATTTGAGGCTGAGTTTGGGGAGCGAGGGGGTATTCCTGCCGCCATAAAAACGCGGTGGAATTCACAACTGAGACAGATAAAGGCGGCCCTGCATTGTGACAAGACAGCGCTGTGCCAGGTACTGGAAAGAGTGGGGCACAAGGAACTGTCCTTCTCAGTAAGAGAGTGGAATCTGATGAAGGAGCTATTGGATATCCTGAAGCCATTTGGGGAAGCAACAGATTTGACTCAGGGTGAAAACGTGGTGACCATCAGTTCTGTTTTGCCCTCGATTCTGTCTCTGAATCATCACTTGGAGAAACTGAAGTCTGAAGTGACCTTCCTGAGAGGCCTTGTCAGGGCACTCCAAGCTTCCTTGAAAAAAAGATTTCTTGGAATCTTCATCAATGTCGAAATGGATAGCAATCAAGCCGGAATCTCTGCAACCCTTTTCTGATTCCGGTGTACCTCAAAGCGGCTGCTTTGGATCCCGTCTTCTCCCTTCAGTGGGTGGAGCCGCATGTGATGGCCACACCTGATGTGAAGGAGCAAGTGGCTGAAAAAGTGAAGGGTTAAGCCCTATAGTTCAATGTGTTTATTCTAGTTTGATAACTGTAACCAATATGATGGCACTAAGTTCCAGGAATTACAACCTTTCCTCTTCTACATCTATTTAAAATGTTTTTCAGATCTCATCTTAAAGGATGCTGCATCGGAGTTCCTCAGGGGTAGGACTTTTGTGGAGGAAGAAGACAATGAAGACCATTCCGCTGTCCAACAGGATGGCCTGTTTGCAGCATACCGCAAAAGACCCAAGAAGGATTCTGTCGACAGTCCTGCACTTCAGCTAAGTCACTATCTTGACAAATGTGAAGGACAGAATGCCCTGCTCTTTTGGGCAATGAATAAGAGTACCCTTCCATCTCTGTTCCCTGTGGCCATGAGGGTCTTAGCTGTTCCTGCTTCCAGCGCCCCTGTAGAACGCGTTTTCAGCCATGGTGGTATCATACTGCGTCCCCATAGGTCACAGATGTCGGACACACTGTTGTCCAAGCTGATCTTTTGCAAATGTAATTTATCTTGAGCTAATCAAACATCTCCTTCTTGTCACATGCACAGTACACTACAGTGGCAAATTACCGTTCTACCTCTCTTACTCAACCATTCATGTTCCTTGTTTAGTGTTCACCATTCTCTCAAATCTATTATTTTTCCATATGTTGAAACCAAAATCAAATGTAACTTTTGGTTCATTCTTTGTTCTCATATTCATTTTATTTTTCATTCATTTTTATTTACCAACCCTGCTGACTTGTTGTGTTGAAACAGGTTCTCCAGTTTGCTGAAAGCCTTTTAAATGTATTAAGAGTTTTTCAATGCAGATTAAACATTGAGATTTAATATTTTAAATAAAACAATGTGTTGTGAAAGGAAAAATTGGTGTGGCCATACTGTAAACTGGCAAACACTCAAGGCAGTCCTTTCAGACATTCCATACAGCTCATATGCCGCACTAGTCATCAGGCGTGGCTTTTACCAACTTTAGGGTCCACAGTGGTGCCTTGCGTAAGCAATTCAAACCCCAGTCGTCCACTTCTCATTTCTCCTTAGAGAACAACATAGGATTTCGGCGCCATGCGCATATCATAACACATTTGAGAGACCAGAGACATTTAAAATATTATAACTGTATTGATAAGAAATTACACTGTACATTATGAGTGATATGTTGAAATATTATGATCAATAGCCCTGATATAAATTATTAAGTAAAAAGTACATGGTGGACTTGTTAAGGCCTTGAAAAAGTTTGGGACTTGGACTTGGACTCGACTTGGCTTTGGTGTGACTTGGACTTGGACTCGACTTGCCTTTGCCTGTCTTGACTTGGGACTCGACTCGGACTTGACTGCTAAGACTTGGGACTTACTTGGGACTTGCCAAACAGTGACTTTGTCCCATCTCTGATACATATACAGTATATCTATATATATATACACATATATTAATATATATTTATGCATACACAAACACAAAACATTAGAATAGCTATTGTGCGTTACAGAGAGATCCACAGATGGGGAGAGCGAGAAAAGAGAGAAAGAGTTTAACTATTGCTTCACACCTTTGTATTACACACATCCTCACTATGAAAACACATTCTCACACACACACACACACACACATTAAATCCTCACACTAGGTGTGGTGTGAAAGGAAAATTGAAAATATAATAAATATAATATTTCTCAGAGAGAGAGAGAGAGAGAGAGAGAGAGAGAGAGAGAGAGAGAGAGAGAGAGAGAGAGAGAGAGAGAGAGAGAGAGAGAGAGAGAGAGAGAGAGAGAGAATGGACAAGTGTGAGCGCAGGAGATAGACAGGCAGACCTGAAACAGAGAGACCCAGCGAGCGGTGCTGGTTGGGGGGGTGGGGGGTGGGGGGGGCCCCAGCTGGGCAGCTTAACGGTCCTGTCGCGTCATTAGCATGCATAGGTCTGCCCGGACATTTAAGGTTATTCATCCCCTGGTTAATTCTCCCGATGCCCAAAATGCTAAGCCACTTCCTGAACACCCTTAATCAATGGCCCTTTACTAGTCACTGTTGTGGGCTGTTGATGTTGTTCAACAACAGCCATGCACACACCCACGCAAACACACACACACACACACACGCAATAACAACACACGCACAGTGCCCGAAACGGCCCACCGTCCTGCCATCCACATGTTGGCTGGGATAGATCTGGTGATGTGGGGCCGCAGATGCTAGAGCATACTTAATGAGGGTTGATCACGGGAGCCCCAACCTCGCCATGTAATTCCACTACCCAAGGTGCATCTGTTCTGCTTGTACTCACAGGAACCCCATGCTGGCAACTTTGTTGCACAAAGTCACACGAGTCATGTGGTTAAAACAACAGGCTGCAGCAGCCACGCACACAGATAGACACACACACAGACACACAAACACACAAACACACACACAGTCACACACAGTCACACGCACACATACTCAATCAAACACACACACACACACACACACACACACACACACACACACACACACAACACACACACACACACACACACACACAGTCACACACAGTCACACGCACACATACTCAATCAAACACACACACACACACACACACACACACACACACACACACACACACACACACACACACACACACACACACACACACACACACACACATCCACACACTCAGAGCTAGGCAGGGCGAGGAGAAACAGTTGCTGATGCACAGCATGGCGTAACACTTAAGAGGCGCACACAGAAGCAACCAGTGTTATTTATTTTGACTTAACACAGTGGCATTCATGTATGTATAAATGTGTTCCTTCCTCTGCATTGAGCATGACATGCTCCAGAGCAGAGAAGCGTTAAGATAAAGTGTGTGCGTGGTGCATGCTTGATGCCAGTATATACGAGCACACACATGTTTGTCGTGTTAGCACAACCGTTGGGATGTCTGGGCGGATTTGAAAAACGTTTGTATTGTGGTGTAGGTGAAACGCCGCACATGTAAGGTGCCGGCACGTTTCTCGCCAGTCATCGCGTACACCGTCGCCCCTGTCTTTCTTGCGCCGTATCGACCCCGAAACACACGGACACATTCAGTTCTGTTCCTATATGCGAGTACATATGTGTGTACTACTCAGCTGAATTAACAGCAGTCATCCGTGAAGGATCTACACCGTCGTCGGGCCACACGCACTCCTGAGTGGTATGCGACTCAGAAATACGGTCACGACAATGTAAATAGATTGCCAGCGACTTCAGGCGTGCTGCTTAACTTCTTTACTGCTCCAGGCAGAGTTTGACAACCCCTTCATTTCCCGGGGGAGGTTGAATAACCCAGTTTGCAGTGCACCTTCAGAGTGTTAAATAAATAAACATTATTAACAGCGAGCTCGACTTTGCAGTGAACATACAGCGTGTCAGAAATAGGAAGGGGTTGTTATCCTGCGGTAAAACCGGTCTATTTGGTTCTTAAAACAGCAGTGCAGAAGGTATCAATACTAGTATCACACGTAATTAATTTTCAAAGGGGAGAAACCGATAGTTCCACAATGTTTTCTTTGTGTCGTCTATCAATGAAGGGAAGTTCAGCGTTTGAGCGGGCCTTTTGTTTTTCTTGTCATCCGCAGGTGATTCTGATGCTTACCAAGTTGTTTGACTTCAACCTGAACAGCGTGACGGAGAGTTCATTGTGGAGGTAGGCAAATCTTTGTCATCTTCGTCTTCATCAGCTCACCACATCCACTCAAATCTTTGGAAAAATGGTCAAACACATTTCGGGCAACTATTGGCTGGAATTAGATACAAATGCGTGGTGTTCATGTAGAAGTTATTCAGGTTCATCAATCATTCATCAGAATATATGCAACAGGTGTATCAAATTAAAACCTGAGGTGAAGGTGTTTTCTACCAGTTACTGCCAGCCTTGATAAGGAATGGAATAGTGTGTCTGTATCAGGGTTGCTCCCAAATATTGATTCATAATGAATTGATGCATGAATATTAATGATACAAATTAATAATTCAAACTGATCCAATAAACAGCTTTATAATTCTCCTATTTCTTCTTTAACTTTCTTATTTTTCGTAGTTTTTCCTTCAATGCATCACCTGTCAGGACATTTTATCATTATTTTAATTAAACAAAAACGATGTGCTTTGCCAAAATGACGTACTGTATCCCTGACACTTGAATGTGCGAGATTTTGGAACATATTCCAAAACTTTAATGAATTTGACAAACGCCCAAATAAGTACTTAAGGATGTAGTGGCCATTACAGAATTGCAGCTTTTTTTATATATATATATGAACTTTCCTTGAGTGAAATGCTTCAGCGATGGACCTCCGACGCTTAATACAGGGGAAAAGCTGCCATGACCTCATGTCCATTATGTCTGTTGTTCGAGAGAGAATCCTGCACAATGTTCTCAGTAAGAGCTACCTATAGCTACTAATGCCCATTCACAGCATTGGTAAATGTACCATTTTATGTGTGCACACACAAAAGAGCCCAACTCTACTTGCGGCTTTTGTGATACCACATTAGCCTGTAAATGGTGCCTTTGTTGATGGCGAACGTTGGCGCTTGGCCATTACGGATTCACAACACAACTTCTCTCATCCGAGTGCCTAAGTGTAATGCCACTGTATAGAGCTATTGCTACCGAATTAGTGGCATGGTTGCCAGGGTCAGAAAAGCGTCAAACCAGTGCAACGTCTAGACTGTGAAGATGTTGATGTTGTTGAACACAAAGTACAGCAGTCTGATGTGGAAGATGATTCATAATCACATGTGAAAACTACACTATATTAACATTCTAAAATACAATAATTTAAACATGACACATTTGATTCAAAGCTTCCATGGTGTCACTCGGAGCATGCATTGTGTTAGATGGGCCATGCATTAAAAAACAACCGTTCATAATTCATGCATGGATGGCTTTCTGCCACATAACTCCCAGTTGTTCTGTTTTCGCTCATAAAACATCGCATTGAATAAACATCTTAACTGTAAACACTCATACCCTCAACATTCCTGCAATCTTATTCATGCGTCCTATTTTGAAGATGTTTTAGAAGCAGTCAATGCCACGAGGATTCTTAGCATGGCTGTCACCGATTGTTGCCTGGCAGTCACCTATTCATACATACTACACCCATTCACACACCGACGGCTTCGTCAGCTATGCAAGCTCGTCGGGAATATTTAGGGTTAGGTTAGGTGTCTGGCTCAGGGACACCTTGACGCTCAAACTAACAATCTTCCGTTTAAAAAGACAACCCGCTCCACCCCCTGAGCCACTGTCACCCTTTTTCTGATATCTGCTTGGGGAATTATTTCATCCATCCAAGGGAAAAGAAAAGTTAAGCATGTTTCCCGTTCATTTCTTATTTTCAGTAATCCTTTCTAACCATATGGCGTAGCATAGTTATTAGCTCATTGAATCCACCTCAGTGATTCAATAATTAATGTAGATGTATACAAGTAGGGGTCACACTGTAGCCTGAAGCTGGTACCATTTGCCTGCCTGCAGGAAGGCCCATGGTTCCCAGCTGCCCCGGGGCCTCTCACACGAAGCCTGCTTGTTCTCCACAGGTTCCTGGGGGGTTCCTCTGCTAACAAGACAGGCATGTGATGATTTTTCATCAGGGCAATGCAGATGCGCAGCTGTTGCTGTAGGGGACCACCCTTGGGTCAATTATAAATACAGAAAAGGGTTTTATAACAGGACTGAAGATATCTGTGGGTTTTGTCTTTTCCCAGCTTGTACGCCACAAGCTGAAAAATAGCAAACAGCAAAGAAAAAATGTATCCCAGTGCTCTCGAACAAAGCGCTGGCCTTAAAGCTATCATGTTCTGCAACTGCTCTGTGGCTGTATAAAAGCTTTGCTGTTAGAGAAGGCTGTGCTGTAACAAAAGAACCGTCCATGTCGGGGTTTATGTATTCAACACCTGTTTTTCTGTTTCAAAATAATCACGGGTTTTACCATTGTTCAAAACACAGATAATTTATGGAGAACAGGATGTATTCTTAACATAAGCCATCAGGGGAGATTACATTTTCTGATACATTTGTATTCCTATTATAGTTTTTCATTATTTTTTTCATGAACTTTTTCACTAAGTGCATGCTTAATAGCCCCACTAGCGTTATAAATGGTGAGAATGAGCAATCAAATCGACATTCCTATCAAATAGATGTCTTAATGTCACTTCCAGCAAAACGGCTGAAATGTAAAAGGCATTTGAACGCATTCATCCTGCTGAACAGAATAACAAATATCTTTCTATTTCGTTCTAAGAGACACTGAAACTGAAAAACATCCGGCCCAAATCAACAGTGAAATAGCATTTAAAAAAATGCTAAAATATTAAAATATCGACTGGGCCAGCAGGCTTCTACAGAGAGCCATGTTGCATTCACGATAATGCTGTGTGTCGAATCACCGGCAAGCTCTTGCGCTGGGAGTTTTAGGAATGGAAGTCTGCCACAGAACCTGAGGGCAGCCGTACGGAGGAAGGGGATTGCAGATGTGGAAGGGCGGGGCACATTAGTCTGTGCTCACAAGATATACGGCCCAAACCCCGCAGAAGCGTTCATAAATTCATCTGAAACACTCTGCAAAGCGGGCAATCCATCTGGTGTCTCAAAGTTTTTAAGTACTGTTGGCATTTGCGCCTTCGCTAATGCAGTCGCTGACCTCATGTTAACTATCGCAGGAAGGCGGTCGGCTTTCCCAGAGACCTTGATTTATGAAGTAGCGACAAATAATGTCGCTCCGTCTACGACTAACAATGAACGGCTCTTCGCCAGTCCAAGGGAGTCTAATTCTAACTCCTACATGAACATAAAACGTCATAACTCATGTTGATTCCTTTCCTACAAGCGATGGCATGGAACTGTTCCGCTGTCTCGGAGTAGCCCGTACGGGGTCTTCAGCGGGTCTTGGAGGGGAGGGCATGTTGCGTGGGCATGGGTTCATATGACCAAGTGCCCCATATCCCCCTTTAATGACACCTCAATATCTTTGCGAGTATCCTCATAAAATGTTTCATTAACTTGACCATATTTATTCCAACGTCTGCCCCCTCCTCCCCCTGCCTCCCCCCTCCTCTCCCCCCCCCCCCCCCCCAACCCCCCGTGGCGCCCAAGGCCACCGAGTCGATCCGGTCACAGCGTGCTGTGGTCAGAACTTCTCCGCCCACACACACACGGCCGTCCGCCAGCCTCCACCAGCCCTGTGCCTGAATAACAAAGACATAGAAAAACATTAAGTGGCGTGATTCACTTTGAGTCATTGTCCTTGAGAAGCTGTCACCTGTTTCCCTTCTGAAAGTTACTTTCATCTTCCTCGCGTTGGTGTGGGTGGCGTAGTGGTTTTAATTGGATCATGTTGTAGGGAGTTGCCATAACACTAAAAAAAAAGCAGTAATCTGCGCATAAATCAAACTGCCTGGTGATGGTGATTGGTGATTGTGTGTGTGTGTGTGTGTGTGTGTGTGTGTGTGTGTGTGTTGTGTGTGTGTGTGTGTGTGTGTGTGTGTGTGTGTGTGTGTGTGTGTGTGTGTGTGTGTGTGTGTGGTGGGGGTGGAGCACATCAATGAGAAGTGGTTCAATGCCCTGACGATGTCATTGTCCCTCTTCCGTCCAGAGTGTCGATGGTTTTGATCGATGACCGCCAGAGGGATTTGGCGTGAGTTCACCTAATAGCAGGGCATTTCATCGCCATGAAACCAGCCCATAATACATCTCAGAAGGGGTGACAAATGCACTGCTGACACTTTTTATACTCTTTTTATATTTCCTGTCTGGCTTTTCAAACTCAAAGCCCAGATAGAGATATGGGATCAAGACAAAAAGGGAGCTTTTTTAGTTTCAAGCAAGGAGCCAAAAACTGGGATTTTATAGTCGCATGGGGAGGAAATAAAATTCACATCAATCAATCATTTGTCAGTGATTGCGATATTTGATGTGACAAAGAGCATTCTTAGTTGCTTCATTTCGAAGTGCCACAATATTTTAGACACAAAATAATAGCTCTTTGAGCCACCCACATGCCTGTTGAAATAATAAACCAAAAACCAAGATTCAATAGATCCTTTCCCTTAAGGTTTATCCCCTGTCTTCCTCAGAGACGTTCCTAGAATTCCTCATTCATTGATGGCCTTCATAAAATTCCCCAAAAAGTTTACTAAATCAATTTGGCTCTTCGATGCTCGTCCAAATCACTTTGAAAACCTCAATAAAAAGTTTTTCCAGAGAGACAGATATTGACCTGTGTAGCTCTAGGAAGACACCAAATAAAAACATAAATAAACGTACCTTTCTACCTACCTATTAGTCACTCATCCCGATTTTCTTTTGTTTTTAAGAACAAGATTTTGATGTTCATGGTTGCATTATTGCATAAACAACACTGACTGAGATGTAAACACTTAAAATGAACAAAATCTTTTAAGTGAAACTGAAACCACTGTTCTTGCTGGAATTCAACCAATATGAGATGACATGTTTTAGGCTGATAGTTCTAGGAAGGAGGGGGGTGTATTACCACCCACGGCAACTTGATGATGCTCAATTGGAAAGCCATCCGGGTTAGTATATGAGCGGTACAATGAGCGATTTTACATAATGAGTGGCGTTATACTATAAGTGTCCGGAAGCCTAACCCTCTCGTTTGAAAAAATCATAAAAAATCAACCGCTGTCCGGAAAGAGCTTCACAGCTCCACACATCCGCACTTCCACAAACACGCTGGCTACACTATAAGACTATAAGTCAGAGAAGACTATAAGTCAGAGAAGACTATAAGTCAGAGAAGACTATAAGTCAGAGAAGACTATAAGTCAGAGAAGGCTATAAGTCAGAGAAGCTTATCCCTCTCTCGGACGCCGCGGTCAACAGCTGCCCAGACAGAGTGCTACACGTCCACACACACCCCGCCACCAGTATCCCGCCGGCATCCAGAAGGACACCAAAGAGTATATTAAAATAAACTTTGGCATCACGATAAGACGGTTACCTGAGTTCAAAACAAAGTTGAACGTTTGCATTACATATAACACCTGAGATTGGCAAACACAGGATTTTACACCTGTTTTCTCTAAAATACAGTCTTATTTTAGAAACAGTGACAAAAGGGCATTGATTATTATGTTCATAATTATATTATACATGTAACCATGTTTTACCGGTTTAAAAGGTTTTGGGTTCACTGACCCTCTAAGATGAAACATCGTTATTATTTTGTACGAATATATGTACAGTGTATGTATATATATATATATATATATATATATATATATATATATATATTATATATATATATATATATATTATATATATATATATATATATATATGACATTTTACTTAGATTTTACCTCACCTTACAAGGCACCTATCTGAACATATAAACATACATATGAAAATCAACAACCATTGTCTCATTAAAACTATTGTACTAAAGCACAACAAGTATAACCGTATAAGAAATTCTCCCGATAAAGTTAACAAACAAAAGAAGGAAGGCGTAGAACTGCAAACCACGTGAAGTCATAACCGGGCTGTCTGGGTGCTCTGCTGTTTATGGGGATGTTTATTGTGTCTTCATGGCTCTTGTGGCCAACTGTAAAGTTGGCTCCCCTTGCCACAGGCACACGGAAGCAGCGGGACACAATGATGTTAGAACATGAAATGTCAAAGCAAGGACACTGGGCATCTGTCTTTGAAGAGATGTGTAGGGGAAGTTTGGTTTCTATGCATTTTCCTCTGTGTGTTTGTTTGTTGTATGTGTGCGTGTGTCTCTGTCTGTCTGTGTGTCTGTGTGTCTGTGTGCCTGTGTGTCTGTGTGTCCGTGTGTCTGTGTGTCTGTTCATGCTCACATAATCATTATCGCAATACAATGTGTTCAAATAATTATGAGCTGGATAATAACGTGGACCATGTCATTTATAGATGAACAAACACCGTCTTAACCGTTATCTTCTTGTTTTGTTCGGCCGTACACATCTTGTCCCTGCAACCTGTCGTCATCACAATGCTTTTGGTTCTACGGTGTTTATACCTTTTGGTTCTACGGTGTTTATACCTTTTGGTTCTACAGTGTTTATACCTTTTGGTTCTACAGTGTTTATACCTTTTGGTTCTACAGTGTTTATACCTTTTGGTTCTACAGTGTTTATACCTTTTGGTTCTACAGTGTTTATACCTTTTGGTTCTACAGTGTTTATACCTTTTGGTTCTACAGTGTTTATACCTTTTGGTTCTACGGTGTTTATACCTTTTGGTTCTACGGTGTTTATACCTTGCGTCACACAGACACACACATTGAATGGAAGGCTGTCTGTTTGAAACTGGATGTTGTTGACTGCATGCTGCGTCCTGAGGCCAGGGAACTGTAGGGAAATAGATGTTATTTTCTCTGACGTTTTCCCTGGTTAAATATTGTCTCTCAAAAAATAAAAAGCATTCCTTGTGTGACCTCCCTCCTCACCTCTTCTGGGCTCTTGCTGTGAGTGGGGCTGTGCAATTAATCAAATTTAGAATATTTCCAAACTAATTTAATCAAGTTGAAATATTTTTTTGGTAGATATTTTTTATTCATTAAATGCTTTGTATAAATTGCAGCTGGATACATATTTGTAATTTTTTTTCTTTTTGAACATTTTCTATTTGAACATTTTGTGTATTTTTTTGTTAGAAATGCTGAATAAATGCATCATATTTTCAAACTCACATAAAATCATTTGAATAATCGTGTTTACAATATTGACCAAAATATCGCTATTATGATTTTTTTTGCAATAACCTGCCAGCCTTAACTGGGAGTTCTGGTGCTTACCTTCCCAGGTCCACCGACTATGGGGCCACTTACCAGAAGCTCAACGACAAAGTGGGGCCCAAGACCATCCTCAGCTACTTGTACGTCAGCCCCAACAACAAGCGCAAGGTAATCCTCACTGTCTAATCCAGTCTTTTTTCATTTGTTTGTGTTTCCTTCCTAATGGTGCTCCTGGCTCCGTTTGCTGCCTTGCCAATATCTGCTATTAGGTACATCGCTCATTGCTATGAAGTGCTGGCCAGGTTGTGGAAAACAACATTAACATGGGCAGTGTGCGATGGCGAGTTACCTCACACAGATACGCGTGCCCGCACAGCCGAAATCAGGGTCAATTATGACAAGATAGCTTATTTGGACTAACATGGAATGGGTTCTTGGCTTCTCATAGGCCCTTAACGTGCAGTCAACTGAAAACCCCAGACTGGGTTAGTAGTTATTGTTTAAAAGTGAAGGACCTGATGCAACACTCTTTACCGGAATATTCCGCTTTGGATTCAACTGCAAACCCAACAGTGGGAGAAATCAAATCGTTTAATACGTTTAATACGTTTATTTCAGGGCACCTGTAGCAGTTAAGACAAGAAAATGCAAAACA
>OLKM01000506.1:222437-252437 GCA_900291075.1 Melanogrammus aeglefinus | reverse complement strand
TGTGTGTGCTTGACTGTTTGCCTCCCTAAATGTGTGCATGTGTGAGTGCGTACATGCGTCTGTGTGTGTGTGTGTGTGTGTGTGTGTGTGTGTGTGTGTGTGTGTGTGTGTGTCGTGTGTGCATGTGTGAGTGCGTACGGTTTGTGTGTGTGTGTGTGTGTGTGTGTGTGTGTGTGTGTGTGTGTGTGTGTGTGTGTGTGTGTTTGTGCGTGTAGACGTGTATGTGCATGTGTGAGTGCATACACGTGTGTGTTTGTTTGAGTGTGTGCATGCCTGTATGCCTACCTACGTATGTGTGATTTGTGTTTGTGTGTGATGCCTGTTTGCCTGCCTACGTGTGTGTGTGTGTGTGTGTGTGTGTGTGTGTGTGTGTGTGTGTGTGTGTGTGTGTGTGTGTGTGTGTGTCGGTGTGTATACGTTTGTTTGTGTGTGTGTGTGTATGTGTGTGTGTGGTGTGTGTGTGTGTGTGTGTGTGTGTGTGTGTGTGTGTGTGTGTGTGTGTGTGTGTGTGTGTGTGTGTGTGTGTGTGTACATACGTTTGTGTGTGTGTGTGTGTGTGGTGTTTAGCCTGCACTCTCACGCTTGCGCGCACGTTCGTGTGCGTTCTGTTTGGAAAACAATTACAGCCTTGTCTGGCTTCGCCAGCAGCAGCCGGCAGGTGGGCGGAATATGAATGCAGCGCCGATGAGATCTCTCTGACTGTCTAGGTTCAAAGCCTCTTGTTCATCGCCCGTGCATTCGGAGCTGGCTGCTGCCTTTAGAGTGAACTTTAATAATTTATAGCCCTCGAACTGTCCTCCAAATGGCAACGACAATGGCAGAGAGCGAAAAATTAAATTAAGCCAGCCATCCGGACGTGCTCAATCCCAGGAATAACACCTTTAATGCTGGTAATAGTGAAACCTCCAGTGTTTGTAGTGAATTATTTTGGTCTGTTTGCAAGTGGCGCTGGGAACACATTCTGCGTGGGAATCGACGGCAAACACGATCACAAATGAGCAGCAGCGTGTGATACGTTTTGTTTCTAAATAAATCGCAATGCATGGTGTTTGGTTTTGACTATAATGGCATTATGTTGTTTGGTTCTATATATATGTAGTCTCTATGACTCAGAGGCAACACGGGGAGAAGGCAGATTTAACAATATTATGCTACTTTATTTCCAACCATTCGCACTACTTTTGATCATGTTGTGTGCGTGTGTGTGTGTGTGCGTGGGTGTGTACGTCAGTGAACTCACATGTGTTTGCGTTTGTTCTTGTGTGTGTGTGTGTGTGTGTGTGTGTGTGTGTGTGTGTGTGTGTGTGTGTGTGTGTGTGGTGTGTGTGGTGTGTGTGTGTGGTGTGGTGTGTGTGGTGTGTGTGTGTGTGTGCGTGCGGCAAGTGCTCTTTACTCCACAAGCCCTTCAAGCAGATATATGTCCGCTTTATGAGTCACAGTGAAAATAAAGCGACACACACACACACACACACACACACACACACACACACACACACACACACACACACACACACACACACACACACACACACACACACGCATGCCTGGTGGTTTTGACCTGAAACCACGGGCAGGCAGGCGGGTGGGCACAAGCAGGCGCAGCTCGCCATGATGATGATTCTGGGTGGAGTGGTGGTGGTGGTGGTAGATGGGATGGTGGTGGTGGTGGCGTTGGTGGTGGTGGTGCTCAAGTGGGAGGAACAGAACATCTGTCAGCCCTAAGGCACCTTCTCCCCCTGGGTGGGTGGGAGCGAGGCCGAGAGAGAAGGGACAGGCATGGGGGGGGGGGAAGGGGGGGGGGGGGGGGGTTTGGATGGAGATTTGGAGACGAAGACGAGGAAAGACACGGGGAGGCAAAGGGAACAGGCGGGGAGTCTGTTGAAATGAGGTGGCTTTGAAAAAATAATACGTCTATATAAATTCCAGCGCTTGCACTTTTCGCAAAAATCCGTACATGGCTGCGAAAGTGTGCTGCCGGCGGCAGACGCTCAACAGGATATATTTTTTGATATCATCAGAAGCGGAAGACGTTATGTGCAGGCCCTGAAATATCCTTACATTGGAAACAAGGCTAATCTGAAAGGCATCTGCTCTCTTTTCTACGACTCAACACCCGCCGAGCAAGCTAGAAACAACACGGAAAGGTTTTCGAGCTGACTGCGAATTGTGTGTTATATATATATTGAAAATACACTGAGCCACAGCTTGCAAAGTATTGGGTGGAGGATTTTTTGACGATTTAGAATGATAATTACGATTTGACAGTCCTTTTAAGTACTTAATTCCTCATCTAAAATTTCACAACCTGTCTCTCTTTCTCTTCCTCTCTCGCTTTCTCCTCTTCCTCTCTCTTATGTCTCTTTCCTTTGTGTTATCCAGTCTTGTTTTTATATTCTCCATTTTTCCCGTTGGCAGAAACTCTTATTTGCCAACCCCTGTTATAGTGTCCAACCGGAGTAACTTTGACTGAATAAGTGACTCTATTGTTTCACTTTGGATATGATTTGGACAGCCGGCATAGAACAGTGACGTGTTTTTATGATATTAATTTTTACAAGCTCTGACATGAATCCATGGATCGCCATGGCCGCTAGCGAGCAACTTTTGGATCCTTTCCGGTTAATCAAATAAGCCCATCCTTTGTTTTCCCATCTGCCAGCATTGGAACGCAAAAAAATCGGCTCAAAGTTGATTCTTGGCCTCTCCCGCTAACATATTGATGTCTCTCTCCTGACTACAACCGAGACCTGAACCCAATTACCGAGACGTGCAAAGCTGAAATGCGGCTGAAATGTTTGTCAGTTTGGCAGTCTGACGGAAGAGACAAAATGTCATGAAGCATTCAATTAGAGACGGCACTCCTGCCTAATAAGATGGATCCAAACGGTTGAAAGAGGCTCAGCGATGGAGCAGAAAAGCCCTTGCGCAAAACAGGTAGGGGCTCCCTGTGGGAGAGATGTCGTGTGTGATGATTGATCGGGTTTAACGGTTCTGCTGATTATTCATCAGTAAGCTTGTACTAATACATACGTTTTCTGCAGACACCCACGTTTCATGAGCCAAGTTTTCCAACTTCTTTTAGCAATTTTTCTGGAAGCCGGAAGTGTCCTGGTTGAGAAATCAGCACATTTTAGCATACGTATATGTACACAATTAAATATTATATATATATTCCTCCCAGTTTCTAACTATTGTGTCAAACTTGTATTGTATTTTTGTGAGTTGTTGAATCTTGGAGGAATGCTGTTTGCTCTCAGCAGCGCCGTTGGCTGTTGTCCACATAATCTCCCATCTTTGTCCTTGGTTGACTCGCGGCAGCTGGGTCCCCGTACGGAGGCGTCAGCCATGGCGAGCCGGGCTGAGACCTTTAGTCCTGCGTGCCAGGGGGAAGTTCACAGTGAACATCCATCACCTTCTCCACCTCAGCGCTCCCTAGCAAGGCCTGTATCTCTTCCAAACAGCTTTAGCCATCAATTAGGAGGACCCCCTCCCTCCCCCCCAAACACACACACACAAACAAACACACACACACACACACACACACACACACACACACACACACACACACACACACACACACACACACACACACACACACACACACACACACACACACACACACACACACACACACACACACACGTTCTTTGGTCTTACGCAGCCATGTTTTTATATCTCTTCATTCATTATTTCGTTGGCAAAAAATACGTAATTGTCTGCCCGGTTTCAACCAGGCCAAAGCACACCACATATGATCAACTACAACAGGTCACACAGTGGTCGAAAGTGTAAGTGTTGTATTATTTACTACTGAGGAATGTATCACTATCCAGCCACTTTCATCCATGTGGGTGAGTAATGCTCAAAGGTGCCTACGGGTACATGTGGGATCGAACCCAGGACGTAAAATCCCTGGACTACCAAGCTTCCGAAACATTATTTATTGAATGCTTGGTTTGGTTCAAGAGGTTTACTGCGGAGGTGAGTGCCACCCGGTTTGTAGGTGAGTTCTCGCTGAGACCTGATACCTACAAGTTTACCATAAGTCGTGATTCACTACCAACAAGCCACTGTCTGTTTGCAGCCGGGTAATTGACTTGCCACAGGGAATAAATCTCTGAGCCCTCTTTGTTCCACTTCCACATAGTCCCTTTTCCAGTCTGAACCCATTTAAACCCCTTGACAACAAGAGAGCCTGTATTTATTGCTGGGGTCTTGTGGCGTATTAGTCCCTGGATTTACAGAGTGGACTCACAATCCAATCACTAAGTGACTGTACAAGAGCGAAAAATCATGGCGCCGTTTTCATTAATACCAGAGTACGGGCCATGCGCAGTGGAAGTTAACGCAAGAATCCCAACGTGCATATCTCAACAGCCCTTTTCCACTGGCACATTGACTTCATTAACACTCGCCTGTTTTTTGACCCCGCGATTTTAATAGTTTCCCACCAGTGTACACGCACTATACATCGCAGTGACAATGTCTTGACATGTGAGTGTCATCTCTCCGCTTTCCACTTCGGGAGTGAGGCGAAGAGACGTACAATCATCGTAGGAGCTTGAGCGCTCTCCCCTCTGAAAGCCCCCGTGATAACAAGAGTTCCATGATCACTGGAACTTCCTCACTTCCTCGTTAGTCTTATCCTGGCTCTTTGAATCCTCAAAGGGATGATGGTCGCGTGAAGATCCAATTAATTCTGTCCCAAATAATTCTTGACCAATTTTCTGCTCGCTAGCCATTAAATCTTACATTTCCTGCCGCATGAAAATACCCACTGTTCTGTTAAAACTTCTAATCTAAATATAAATGCATGGTTTAATATTCAGCTATGACCCCCCCCCTCTCCCACCTCCATTAATAGAAATGAATGTAGGCTTCAATATTCAGCTGCAAACCCCCTCACCCCCCTCCCATCTTGTTATACTTCAGGCCAAAGGCTCGGGGGGATTGAGTCCATCCCAGAGTAATATAGTTGTTAAGCAGAAAGACACCCTGAAGAAGAACAGCCCTTTCGGGAAACTGGGCACACACACACACACACACACACACAAACACACACTTCAGCACGAGCACACGCACGCACGCACACACTAAACACGCACACGCGCACAACATACACACAGACACTTGCACACACGCACACACCCTCACAAAAACGCACACACACAGATTGGAACAAATGGAGGCTCCCCAGTGAAGAAGGTAAGAAAGATTAGAGTGACTCGCTCACAGACCTAAGACTCACCATACCGAGAGTCGTATCTTACTGCACCAGTTTTCTAGTAGGCCTACAGGTCAAAGTTATATTTATTAAACATCCATGTTAACCTGCGACATTGTCCAATCATAATAAATATTTATACTTCATTGAATTTATACTGTGCTTCTCAAGGCCCTCAATCGTGTCACGGGTCACAGAGAGAAGATGTCAAAGCCATTATCTGCCTACCAAGCGGCAGTGTTTCCTGAGCTGACCAAAAAAAATCTGCCAGGACAGATTTTCTGGTGCATTTGATGTAACAGCAGAAGCTAATCTCTGATATTTGTGTGTAGAGAAAGGAGTAAAAATGTGTGGAAAGACATTGTGATGGATGAGATTGGTATGGAATAACAGTCATTTCTTTAGATGAAAAAAAAGACAACTATAGAGAAGCTGCAGCCAGCTCAGCGCTGCACACTTCTGTAGATCACCCAAACATTTATTTTAGGACTACGTTTTATAAAAAAAGTATGTGGCTCATTGTTTTTTTGGGCTATGTGTACATCTAGTGAAAGTCAATGTAGAAAGGTATAGATTACAAACAGATAAGCAAGCAAAGTGAGATGCTTGTTTGTAAAAAAAAAAAACATTTGTTTGTAAAAATACTGACCAAATGAAAGTCGTCATAAACACCAAACATATACTTTTGTCCTTGTTGGTCTTTGAAATATCTACACCAGCTGTGTTTCCCAGTCCGTTGAGACGCTTGTCTTTTGAGAACATATGGATTTAAATATGATTTGTGTAAGAAAAACAGACACAATCTGTGTGGTATTATTGTCACTGCGTAGCAGGATATTTAATAGGCTCGACAGACGGCTGCTTGTGAGGTTTAAGTTGCTCTTGTTTTTTCTCCCTAAATTTAGATATAAAGTAAGAATGCAATCTAAATAAATATTCAGACTTATTGTTGGCATTAATAAATGTTGCCTTCATTTTGCATGGCAAAAGGGATATATTGCATACATTTGTTCTAGCCATATTGTTATGGGTTGCAGCTAAGGACCCAGGTGCAGACCAGGGCCCAGTTTCCTGAAAGCATCGTTGGTAACAAACGTTGTGAAAACGCTCGTAGTGTGGTTACCGCCAATATATTACTCATAGACTACAGTTTGATTCAAACAGCAAAGATAGAGACATGTTAGAAGTCAACAACAACATAATTTATTGCAGCAATTTAAAATTCCAAAAATACATGCGCAGCCGAAATGTACCGATCATACGCCACGTCACAAGGCATATAATAAAACCAAATGATTCCATTGCTCTTGTGCGGGAGGTCACTTTCGAGCTGCATTTGCTGTCTCCCTCTGATTTTAATGTAGACATGCATCACGCTGAGACCAGCGGGTGTCGGATAATTTCTGCAGGCGTTTATTTTTGTTGCGATTGTCTGCATTAAGCACTGTAGGCGCTTCGGTGAGGCTGTGATGAAGTTCACTCTTTATTGGACCGTGTCTAGACAGTAACGAACATCCCTGACCATAGTTAATCGCGTTTGTAGTCTACACTCAGACGTGAACTCATTATTGCATGCGGGTATCTTTATTCATAAAAATGAAAACATTCGGGAGTATGCAAATACCAATTATTCTAAAGAGGTCTAGACTCTGTGCGCAGCCCCGCCTTCTCCAGTGAACCAAGAAAGCCCGCGCCGTGACGACCGGGTGTTGACTCCCTTGGTTTTACACAGGAAACTTGAGATAAGAAGGTGAAATCGCCGGGCGTGCCAAGCTGCGACCGAACCGGCTTGGCAGCGAAAAAAAGACCTATAGCATTTAGGGCATTTAGCAGACGCTTTTATCCAAAGCGACTTACAATAAGTACATTTGTCATAAGAAGTGCAACAATATATCGCTGTCGGTACAGAAAGGATGTTCATAGAACCAAGTGCAAGTAGAACAATCGCTAGGCTAACCAATTCCCCGTGTTACAGCAATGGTAGCAGCTACTGCAGTTGCTACACAGTTAAGTACTATAATACAATCCAACACAATATGGGCAGGACAATATGGGCAGGATCTAGACCAAGCTCTCCTAATAGGCTCTATGCACAACTCCACTACTTCCTGGACTTAGTGCAGCTCCTTCATTTCCTGTCTTACATTACTGGACAAACTGATTAATCCAGGTGTGTCTGAGTAGTCCCAATGGTCAGACACACCTGGATTAATCAGTTTATCCAATAATGTAAGACAGGAAATGAAGGAGCTGCACTAAGTCCAGGAAGTAGTGGAGTTGTGCATAGAGCCTATCGGATCAGCAATAGCCGTGTGTCAATGCCTAGCCTCGGCGTTTGAATGATAATGAATGAATGGAACGTTGCATTTTTAATGTCTGCAAATATTCTAGACTAGAGAGTGCGCGGCAATCAATGAAACCTTATGCGGAATCAGATAAAGTTGGCTCTCTTTGCTGCGCAAAGCATGTTTTAGAAAGCAGCACCTAGTTGTCACACAAGCTATTTTTCATTTTTGTAATATGGAACGGGGGAAAATGCCATGAAAAAATGTACGCACAGTGCATTCAGGATTAGGACCGATACACAGCCTATGTCGGCCTAGGCCTATTCAATTGTGTTTTAATATATTAAGCATACTCTGCTGTTGGCCTTGATGGGGAGATATTTTAATGCTTTTTAACCCCATTTTCCTGCATCTCCCTCAGTATTGAGCCCATTTCAGCACCCTGTCAGTAGACAGTTTCAATCCTACGAACGTCGTGAGTGCAGTAAAGGCGCGTTCATGTTAAGAGGAGTTTCGGGAAACGCTCCAAAGAAATTCACGATGGTTCGCAAGATCCATCGTGAGAATGATCGTACGAGCGAAGATCCCTCGTTATCAGGAAACGAGGCCCAGGAGCAATTGTCAATATTTATTGATATCCTTCAGGATTTAAACTAAATGGCAGACAGGACAAAAGCTCAAACTGATGAGTCAAAAAGGGTAACGCACAAAAGATCCAGGTAAAAAAATCCCAAAACAGAAAATCACTACAAAGTCAAATGTCCCTGCATGGCAGCGCAGGAAGAGGCAGAGCAAAACAGGCAGAGTTTTTCTCCAAATTTCCGGTGCGATCGGACAAAAGGCTAACAAGTGGTCTAAACTTAAATAGCAGAGGGAAAACAAATCATTGGCAGAGAGAAAACGGACAGGGAAAATTCAATTTGGACAACGAGCAGGCTAATGATCAGACAGAGGCAGGGAGTGGTTCAGGACAAAAACAAAAGCACATGGCAAAGCAAACAAAAAACATGCAATTCCACAAAGGACCAAGCAGGGTGGACAGAGTCCTTACAGGATACTAAACACATATAAGGTTTGATGTGATAGGTTTGTGACAGAACAAACACACACACCACACACACCACACACACAACACACACACACACACACACACCACACACACACACACAACACACCACACACACACACACACACACACACACACACACATACTTATGTACAGCTCATCACCTGGCTTTTTGTCACCCAGTGAGCAAGAATTTCATTCCTGCCAGGGCTGAACAAAAGCTCACGAAATGTCAACTTGTAGTTGGCACAACAATGCCACAAAAACTCTGTCATCCCACCATAACTAATAGAAATAATAGCAGTTTCAAATACAGACCAAAAGCGACTGGGAGTCAGTAGGTCACAATGTCCTGTACACACCACTTTAGGCCTGAAGAGACTCTGCCACCATTATTTTGTCATCCACTTATTCAAAGACATCAAACAAGTTGAGTGGCTGCTAAAAATCTGTCAGCCATGGACCACCAGGACACGCAAAATGTGTAATAATAATTTGATTTGTAATTCCACCAAATTACTTATTTGGTGTGTCCGGGTACAACACCACCGGCTTGATTTAACCAGAGTGCCTCCTTTAGCGCATGGTTACGCTAAAGACAACACGCCAGGCAAGTCATCCAGAACAACCCGGGGCCCTGCTGGAAGGCACTTGACTCTGGGTGGACTTATTTTTAATGCCAGCCATGTAATCAGGGGCCAACTTACGACCGTGCCTATCATCAAGTAATTTGAATGCAAGCTACCGTCACTTATAATAATTAAAATCCTCGTAATAAAATATTTTTATTATAAGCGTTAATTATATACTTTTACATGTATTTCTTTGTAAATGTTATATGCCAGCAACTTGTTATTTGCAAGTACCGATCTCAAGGGTGATAATAGTAATAGTAGTAGTCAATTTTTGCGAGTAAATGTAAATTGTAGAAAGATGCTTAGTGTAATTGCCTTCCAATAGTTAAAGGCTGCTGATGATGTACTCTGCTGTGGTATTGTGAAGATTGATAATTACGCCACATGGATACGATGGTCTGAACACCGTTGTGGTCCCTGTATGCCAAGCTGTTTCATGACACACCTTCCTCCATGCATTCTGGAGCCATATCCGATTCTCCATCTATGTCTACAAGCTGCAGAGCGACCACTGCAGATTGTTCTTTGCCTACGTCGTCGTGGTCATGATTAAACATGCAGCAGGAATCAAAGAAAGGCTGCATGTGTGTTTTCAATCGATACCACTTATGTTACTCGATCAATGTATTCTAGATTGCGAACCTACCAAGGCCCATTGAATCATTAAGATGAATTGATCAGACCCATGTCAAGGTCATGGAATTCGGAGAGCAATATATTTTTGGTATATGTATATATATAGATACGTTTTATATCTTTCATCTGAAGGGTAAGCAGTCGGCTGTTGCCATGTGATAACAAGTTTGAGCGCAGGTGAATCTTCTCCGGGCACACTGGTGTGTGAAACACAATATCCAGCCCACAGCCTGCTTGGCAACCTGAGCAGCACACCTGGAGTCAATATCCAATTCCAAAAACAAAGAATCCTCCCGGGGAAAACCGTTTGCCAGGCCAACTGTCGCTCTGCGCCCCAATAGGGGTAATGGGTACAAAATGTGTATACTCACACACGCGCTAATGCCAACACACACACACACACACACACGCCACTAAGCGTGCCCGCCAATAGAACTACTACCACTTAAAACATTCTAATTACAATGTGTGCCCGTGTTGACGTTCGCTGATTGAATTATAATTGCGAATGGCTGCAACCTTTTTTTTTTTTTTTTGTGAATTTCACTTTCAAACTTGGTCCCGGTCACAAACCATGGCGGACCTCTAAGAAAAGTGAAAGAGCCCCAGGGAAATTAGGGCTCTCATCGTCTGAGTGAGCGTAGACGGTAAGCATGAAGGAAGAGAAAACAGAGTACATGGCCAACTCTGCGTTAACGCACACAAACATACACACACACACACACACGCACACACACGCACGCATGCACAGCCACACACATGCGCATGCACCCAAACACTCACACAGGGAGCAATCTAACATTTTAATGGCAGTCTGTGTCACAGGGATTATATCATCACACACCGTAGCGCACATTATTCACAATCAGCAGATAGCACCGTGACGAAAACCACGACAAGTCAGTTGTAATTACACATTTCCCATGTCAAACGTTGAGGGTGCCAACTCCAGATCATCAGTCATGGCTCCCTCATGTGAGTTAGGGGAATCCTCTCCTTTCATCGTCTGGGACTGTTTTTTTTTCCCCTCCGCTTTGAGAATAAGAAGAATCCACGCTTTTTGCACGGAGGCGTCATCGTGGAACAAACACAGCTGTCACTCATTACACTTATTACGGGTGCTGCTTTTACGCAGCAGATTGCCATTAGTATACTTCTTCTTGTTCACTGGTTTAACCTAGTACCTTTGCCCTGGTAACATTAAAAGTTTGTGTTATGAGTGACGCCTACGAAAAGGCCGCATTAGCGACTGAGAAACAGGAAACGCCCTTATTTGGGTTTACCTCCCCTGCTCTGGGCTCCGCCTCCCACGACGCGCGAGCCATTCACTCTCTCTTTCTCCCTCCCTTTATGCACACCCTCTCCATGCAGATCATGCTGCTGACCGACCCCGAGGTAGAGAGCAGCCTGCTGATTAGTACCGACGAGGGGGCCAACTACCAGAAGTACCGGCTCAGCTTCTACATCCTCAGCCTCCTCTTCCACCCCGAGCAGGAGGACTGGATCCTGGCCTACAGCCATGACCAGAAGGTGAGAGACCCCACCGCCCCCCCACTCCCCACACCCAACCTACCCGGACCCCCCCTGGGAGGCCATGGGGTCACCAGCTCACGGAGGGGGACCGCTTTGAAGGAACGCTTCTATTAGGATTCTATTTCTCCTTGTCCTTTTCAAGGGATTTTGTTTTTCTTTAGAGAAAAGGAGGAAGTGAAACAGGTTAAATCAATGCGACAAACCGCTATTATTCAGGAAATTGGCTCTGAGACCTTATAGTCTGTCTGAGTCTGTGTTTGTGTTTGTGTTTGTTTGTTTGAGAGAGAGAGAGAGAGAGAGAGAGAGAGAGAGAGAGAGAGAGAGAGAGAGAGAGAGAGCCGAGTTGGTTGAAAGTGCAGGATGAGAGATGTGAGTAGAAGAACGAGAGAGAGAGAGAGAGAGAAGAGAGAGAGGAGAGAGAGCGAGAGGAGAAGAGAGAGATGAGAGAGAAGAGAGAGAGAGAGAGAGACGAGAGAGAGAGAGAGAGAGAGAGAGAGAGAGAGAGAGAGAGAGAGAGAGAGAGAGAGAGAGAGAGAGAGAGAGAGAGAGAGAGAGCCGAGTTGGTTTCAAACTTACAGGCTTCGCTGTGGGAACAGAACAAAGTATTCTTTATTTCCTTTTAGGTTTGGGGAAAGCTCTTTTTATTTTTTCCATGTTCTTTTTTTCAGTTTGCCGTATGTGCCATCATGCAGTAATAAGGGAGTCAGAACCTCAAACACAAACACAGCAAACTTTATTTGTGTCTGTGTTAGCACATTGTGTGACACTAAGGGAGTCTTTTTTTCAGAACGGTAGCATGGGTTGGGGAGGGGGGCGCAGCTATTTAATTGACTACGAATTCCAGTAAAAATCATCTAAGCTCCTTGGACATTAAAGCGTGACCCGGCTGGGATTCGATCCAACAACCGGACGGGGCTGGCCTTCAGAGAGCGGGTCCCTCCTCCTGGTGTGTGGAGGGAAGGGCCGTTTGGCCACAGGGAGACCCAACCGTTTAGTGTTAAAAAAAACACTTATCTGCCTCAAAGGGATAATAAATATTACACCTACCGTCCTCAAAAATTACACACTTCAGGCCGAGTGCAAATGTTTGTCGAATAAATAACCGGCCGAGACAATGCAGGTCGGAAACCTCCCTGTTTATTTCCGAGGTAAAATTCATGGCCGTTTTTGGAGTGAGCATTCAGATGAATTACATCCATTGCTTACAGACTTGGAGGCTATTTGGGCTCTAATGTTTTTCTATGGAGGATTTATGAAGGACGCTATCCTGGGCTGAGGATACCCCCCTCTCTCTGTCTGTCTGTCTGTCTGTCTGTCTGTCTGTCTGTCTGTCTGTCTGTCTGTCTGTCTGTCTGTCTGTCTGTCTGTCTGTCTGTGTCTCTGTCTGTCTCTGTCTCTGTGTCTGTCTGTCTGTCTCTCTGTCTCTGTCTCTCTGTCTCTCTCTCTGTCTGTCTGTCTGTCTGTCTGTCTGTCTGTCTGTGTCTCTGTCTCTGTCTCTGTCTCTCTCTCTCTCTCTCTCTCTCTCTCTCTCTCTCTCTCTTAACTCTCTCGCTCCCTGTCTCTAAGTCCCTGTCATTAACTTTATTTCCTTCTCTATCTGAATGTACCCTATAGCAGTGTTGCAATTTAATCCATGCACACTGAAAAAACTCAGTCAAGCATACATTTTAAACAAATGGCTTCATTTAGCTGACTATGTACGTTTGAGTCATTATACATTGTGTAATAGTTCCAGTAAATCATTTTATTCCATACAACATAATCAGGAGTTTAACAATACAAAACATAAATATAAAATGTGATCTGAGTTGCATTTTATGTATATTTTTCCTCAATAAATTAATCCCATTTTTAATCTTCAAATATAATAATGGAATCAAAAGAATCTGACATAACATGGAGGTTGAGGTATATACGTATTTTGGAAAATAATGTTCATAAAGATATAGTCTCATCTACTGTTAGTAAACCACTGGTCCACAGTATACAGATATAAATACATACATTCATTCATATTGCTGCAATAACCTTCAATAATCCTAAATAATAATCCCTTTACCTTGGTATGGAAATGAGCATTTCTGTCTACGTACTGGCAAGATATGGAAAAAAATATGCTGATTGTTATTGTTGAACTCTGCCTCCACACACACACACACACACACACACACACACACACATACACACACACACACATTGTTATTGTTGAACTCTGCCTCCACACACACACACACACACACACACACACACACACACACACACACACACACACACACACACACACACACACACATTGTTGACTGAAAGCCTTGTCTTGGTTCTCAGCTTCCACCGAGCCATACTCGACTGAGAGGCAAAGGTAGAATAATTAACCAAAGTCATTTCCTGCATTTATAGTAGTCTTTCATCCAGAGCTCCTGCTCAATGCAGCACCACAACAGTCCATTTTGTTTGTTATCGGGCCCACATCTCTCTTCTGATGTTTCCTATATATGTGTTCTCAAGTGAGCCCCACTCGAGAACACTCTGCCCTAATTGAGCTTAAGTGATCGTGTTATCTCGTAAAGTGCTATGGCGTCTTTAACGCAACACGCAGGGTATTGAGCACTTGACTAAGGTGATAACGCTTTACTGTTATTGTTTAAATAAACACATCAAGATTAATATGCAATCGGTTGCTGTGATTACTTCCAAGTTGTTCCCAACCCCCCCCCCCCCCCAAACATCCTTAATTTGAGGTAATTGAAGCCAAGCATTTGATTTCATTAAATTTAATTCACTCTGGATTATCTTAAATAAAAACAATTATTGATTTGGGAAAGAGACATTGGTCCCCGGCGACCATTTTAAAACCTGCATCTATTTCACCCTTTGGGATAAAGAAAATTGCAAACCACAAAAGCAAATAGATTAACGTAAACAAATCAAATTTAGCCTCACACAAAAAAACCTGGTGTGTTTACAAACGCCCTCATGCCTAAAATGAAAAGAAAAGAGCAGAAAACATTATATTAGGCTTTTTCCTCATTAGTCTCCGTCTGTCATTTCTAGAGTAAACTAATTTATAATTTTGTTCCGCTGAAGGATGCTGACATTTCAAACTTTCGCCATGACAAGGTTGTTGATTGTCAATGCTAAGCAGCCACCACAGTAGCAAGCGAAACCACATCCACTCTGGTCCGCCACACACACACACACATCCACATTCACGCACGCACAAACACATGCACACATACACTGGCACACTCGGACACAAAAATACACAAACACACATACACATGTGCACACACGCACACCAACACATTCACAAGTACACAAAGACACACTCACTCCCACACACATTCAATCACACACTCACACCTACACCCACACACACACACAAATACGAGCAAGACATAAAGGTCAGCTATCACTTGTTTCAACCTCTTCTAAGTGCCCCGTCAGTTTTGCAGTCTGAAATGTCTCGTTAGGGCTGCGGAGAGCTTGAAATATTGCTAAAGACATTTTGCCAAAGTTCTGCTTTGGGAGCACGTTCACACAAAACAAGTAAGACCGATTTATTCCCTGGATGGCGCAACGCGATCCCAATATTTTTTCCTCGTCAGCTACAGCATGTAGAGAAATGTCACACTCGCTTTGATCAATATTATTGTCCGTGCCACCCACACATGAAGACTTATTTCCCTATTTTCCTTGATATTTGATGCGCGAGTTAAAACAGCATGCGTCATCACTGATAGCACAGGGTCAGTGGCGCTGGATCCAATCAGGTGGTCGACGTGGAACGTCTGTTTAAAATTCCCCCTTCTCTCTTTCATCAACTGGGCAAATACCGCCGGAATGAAAAACAAACACAGCCATGATCAGAAAGGGAAAAAAAATAAAATAAAATAAAAAATTGGTTCTTCCCTGCCTTGCCCTGCTGACACGCCAAAGTTATCTGTGGTCCTTGTTGTTTTATGTCTCCCCTCATGTTTTTAATCCCTCTCTATTCCCCGTGCGGTCCGAGTTACGTTGTGCGTTTGAAATCACAGCAAAGCCAGCGACTCGCTGACTAGTGAACAATAGTTGTTTCGAGGCGAGCCGCTACGGTCTCGCCCCCCGTCAGTCCCCCCAGTTCCCCCCGTCAGTCCCCAGTCCTCCCCCACCCCCCCCACCACCCCTCCCCGGGGCCAACTACGATGACACCTCGACCCCATTCACAGGCACCGCTGCTGGGGGACGAAGCAATTACAGCCCTGCTGCTCACGCACGGTGGCTTCTCCCTCAGTGTGGGTGGATGAGAGTGTGCGGGGCATGTCTGCTGTAATGGGCTGCGTTCGGGGACTGCTCTGTAGACGCATTTTAGCCAACGCTTACAAAACAACATGCATCAGCCGCCCTCACTAGTGACTCAAAGAAAGCATGCATCAGGTGATCAACATTTAAAGCAGGATATTGCTGTTGTAGTATAGTATAATATATTATGTTCGGTTTATCAATGTATATTACGCTATGTTAATGTGGATTCATTCTATTAAATTCCATTTTATTTGTATAGCCCTTAATCACAGGTGCAGTCTCAAAGGGCTTAACAGGTTATATATTTATGACACCCCCCTAGCCTTAGCCTTAGCCCTATCCCCCCAGAGGGCATGAAAAACTCCCCAAATTAGCAAGGAAGAAATCTTGAGAAGGAGGATCCGGATTAATCAAAATGAGAGCACTATAGAAGTTCTATAGAAATCATTGAGCATATACTCAACCCAATGGAGGAATTCACCTGTTTGATCACTTGCTGTACTCAATGAAATGTATTAATCAGTAACGTAATCGAGGTCTACGTATATCATCTCATTCATTTCAGACTTATGCATGAAGGCCGTTTGATTTAGAGGACATTTTGCACAGATTCAGATGGCCTCATAGTCCTCCCTGCATTGTCTCTCTGCCTCAGCTCTACAGCTCCGTGGAGTTTGGCAGGCGGTGGCAGCTGGTGCATGAGAAAGTGTCTCCCAATCGCTTCTACTGGTAAGTACGCCGTTCCAGGACTGTTTCCCTATTTAGTTAGGAGAGGCTTTCATGCAAAGCAAATGACGGTGATTCCAGAAACACATCATTACGGAGCAGAGAAGGGGGTTAGGCATCTCGCTCAATGATGCATAAAGGTAGACTTTGTGGACATTGGGGGTCAAACAAAGTGCCGGTCTCATGCGAGACGCTACACACAACTGCGTAGCCGCTATGCTATTATGTCCCCCCCACCCCCTCTCCGTCTCATAATACAGTCCTGGTTTTCATTCTTCTAAACCACACTAGATTTCTGTTGAATCTTTGGTGGTGAATTTAAACTCTGTTTTGGGCAACGCAAGAATATGATTCCTCAATCTACACAGGTCTTTTCATGGTTCACCTATAGGCACCTAGTTACCCCTACCCCCACACATTTATTTTATGTCGTACATCCTGGCACTCAATGTACCACTTATTGTATGTTGTATGTTCTTGCACTTAAAAATATTACCTAGCATTCTGAAGCATCTAATCCTAGCTATCTTTGTTTTGTACAGGGAATGGGTACACATGACAATTGTTACTGCTTTGCATTTGGTTCTACAAAAATACTTACTGTACCGACAGCCGTATGTTGATTCTCTCTCTCTTCTGACAAATGCACTTACTGTTAGTCGCCTGTATTAAAAAAAATCTGCTAAATGCACGACATTTAAATGACTGTAAGGCCAATATGCAGGTATTTCTTTCTATCCTACCAGTGCCAATCCTACCGCACAAAAAATGTTTTCTGCTGCACCATTGTGACAGAGTCATTATGAATAGATCCGAGACCTATCTGAGACCTGTCATTTGAATTAATTATGCTTAATTAAATTACAGCCAATTTTAGAATGATAGGCTCCTGAAACTTATGACACTGAACACTCTAACAAAGATTCAGCCTTAGAAATGGAGTTAGTGGAAAGAGGGAACAGTGCATTCAAATTCACAGATACAAGGGAACCTTGAATACACTTTTACCATGTACCTCCACAGATCGGAGAACAAATGAAACAAAGAGATTTCATTATTCATGGGGATGACAAACCCACTGCTTTCTGCGGTAGACAGTTACATTATGCTTCTCAGTAATGCCACCATTTTGTACAAAAGCTTTGAAATTATTTAATTTCCATGCCAGCCTGATTCTGTTGTATTTGATTAGGTAGTACAAAAGAGGGATGTAGACATAATAGCCTGTCTGTCGGGCAACGCTTGTAGTCCCCTTATAATGTAGCCTATCGATAGATCCATCTATATAGGATAATCGATCTACCGTGTTTTGGTCTGCTATTTCTATTATTTTAGATTTTCTAAGTATCTCAATTATCTAGTGTTCTTTCTGACGTATTTCATTAGGTGGTACAAAGACAGATCCCTCGACCAACAGATTATCTACTGTTCTTTCTGAAGCTCAAACATACAGACCATTAGCTTGTTGGTTTAGTGCGTGTACAGTCCACTCTTGGTATGTATGGAGGTCCGTAGCATGTGACAAAGACATCCCCCCCCCCCCACACACACACACACACAGCCAGCCGTGGACGGTAAGGAAACCCTAGAGGTGTAGGAGGGGTGGGGGGGTTGCTTGGGCCAGAACAAGTCGGCCTTCTATTCCTGGACGTAGCTCTGCGGCTATGGAAGCGCTAGTGGCAGCCATGCTAATGAGGCTGCGTCAGGGAGCTAGCATTCCTGTGTGTTTATGTGGCGAGGCACACTCCAGGAACAAAAGGCACAAAGTACAGAGCTCATCTGCAACTCGGTCACGGCCTGCGGCGGGAAAAATAACCTGCCGCGACGCTCCGTCAAACAGCGAACCCTGGGAGAGAATACCACAACAAAGTCCACAGAAGAAGAAACCTGCAGTACATCTAAAGACATGTTTAGCGTGTAGGCTAGGCGGGGAATTTTCTTATGGGAAGGTAGCCTGAATAGCTTCTTACTGGCGGAAGTATTCAGAGCTAGCCCTTATTAACATTCTCTTGGTGGGCAACCGCTCTGTCTACAATGCTCGGACGAGCGTACCGTTGGAACCAGTCTACCTTCCAAGACAGATCCCTGGACCATGTTCGTATTCATCGACAGCCCTATACATCATATTTAAAATATACTTTATTCACATTTTACATGTCCCCCATCCTTACCGTCTCTTCAACTGCTGCTAGTGTTTTTTTTTACCGTTATGTATTTTTTTTATTTATGACATTTTCTTTGCTGCTTTTCCCCCCTACTTTATCATATCTTATATTTTTCTATGCCAGCTAGGTAGTTAGTGCTGCCATGTTTCCCACTTCAGAATGTCATTTAAAGAATAAACTCTTTCTCATTAGAGATCTATAAAAGACATGTATATATTTATTCATTGACATGTCTTCTATGTGTCTTAATGAGCAGAGAAAAGTGTAAATTCTTTTCAGCCCAACTGCTCTGCTGAGTACATTTTCATAAAGGACTCGCCAACCAATCCCTCTGAGGTCAGGAATATACAGCGCCTGCAGACAAACACGCACACACACACACACACACACACACACACACACACACACACACACACACACACACACACACACACACACACACACACACACACACACACACACACACACACACACACACACACAAGCATGCACACGCTCATACACCTATGCACACAGACAGATGCATGCACACACACACACACACACACAAAAGATCCAGGTCTTTGGAGTTGGGAGGCAAGGGACAGTATGACCCAGTGTGTCCTTTGTTACCACCGGCAGTCTGCCGTCCGTCTTTAAAGCGCCTCAGTGTGTCCCTGGCCTCCCACAGGCAGTTCTCCGACTCCCTCCCGCCTTCCTGGTTATTTAATGGCTACCGAGTTGTGTAGTTCATGAAAGCTGAGCGGGTCGTTAAGTAGGCCATCTTTTTAAGAGCTCTGCCTCATGTAGGAAGCCACCAATACCAATATGTGAAATAATTAGACGCCAGAGTGGTCCACAAACTTTCTCTCGCTTTCTCTCTCTCTCTCTCTCTCTCCCTCCCACTCTCTCCCACCATCTCTTGTATTCTCTCTCCCACTCACTCTCTACCTCTCTCTCTCTCCCACCATCTCTTGTATTCTCTCTCCCAATCTCTCTCTCCCACCATCTCTTGTATTCTCTATCTCACAATCCTCCCTCCGGACCCCTGCAGTCCTTTGTGTCTCTTCCGATCCCCAAGTCTTTTTAATGCATATTTCATGTAGTAATGACTTTATATTTCATTCCATCTGTGGCCGTCTCCAGTGTAGAACTCAAATCAATGCCTTTTCCCTGTGTCTGATGGTGTGTTTGGGTGGGACAGGGGAGTGGGGTTGGGGGGGGGGGGGGGGGGGGACTTCATCTTCCCCCCACAATGTCCCTACCGCTTGACACTAACCTACGGGGCAGTCCTGTGTCTACGATTCAAGACAGTAATCTTCCTGATGAAAACACCTTGGAACCCTGTCTCCCCCCACCTTCACTGCCTTGCTGACCTGAACTGACTGATGGTGATGTTCCCCCCAAACCTATTTGTCTCCCCAACCCCCCCCCCCCCCCCCCCCCCTCCTCCCCCTCTGCAGGTCTAAAATGGGCTTGGACAAAGAACCAGGCTTAATTCACCTGGAAAGCAGCATATCTGAAGGAGGTGAGTAATTGAATGCGTTGGACCATGGCTTCTAGGACGGTCTTCTGCGCCGTAGACCGTATCCTGGAAACGGACCTTGGATTCGAATGAAGGCGGTTCCGTCAAAGGATAACGCGACGTGGCACTTCATAACGCACAACGGTCGGCCATGAGTTCTGCCACGCGTGTATTCACGCGAAAAGTCGCCCACGGAAGGATTCACCTACACCTAGTGACACAATGTACAACCCGGAGCCACGGCGAGCACTCACTTTCCCCCCTCGGTGTCTTCCCGAAGCGCACATGTGTAGACGTAACGCATCGGGTTCTGTTCCTGCATTGCCTGGCGCTTGATGAAATGCCGTTTCTATTTTTAGTTGTTACGTCAAGTGAGATTCAAGAGGCCCAGTGAAATATAACCTGCCAAGCATCCAAACACCCTCACTCCCTCTCCATCTCACACACACACACACACACACAGCCCACACACACACACACACACACACACACACACACACACACACACACACACACACACCACACACACACACACACACACACACACACACCAGCCACACACACACACACACACACACACACACACACACACACACACACACACACACACACACACACACACACACACACACACACACACACACACACACACACACACACACACACACAGATTGAAACCCCTGTGCCCCCTCGGAGGCTATCACTATTGATCACCCATATGTGGACATATAGTTGGCGTAGGCTAACACGTGGGGACAGGCTTTCTCCCGGCTCTGTGATTGAAAGCGGCAAAGGCAATTGGCCTCTCTGGTCGTCTGTCTTCCACATCTCCCTTCCCCCGTCTTTAGAGGGGGCCATTTTATTGACATGAGTAATGCAAGCAGCCGATTGAGGCTGCTTGCTCTGGACTGTTTTGAGTGAAGGCCGCTTTGCATTGGTTAATGGCAGCCACCACACCACGGCTTGACATGCCTGTGTGTGTGTGTGTGTGTGTGTGTGTGTGTGTGTGTGTGTGTGTGTGTGTGTGTGTGTGTGTGTGTGTGTGTGTGTGTGTGTGTGTGTGTGTGTGTGTGTGTGTGTGAATTTCTTTGTGTGTGTGTGTGTGTGTGCTTGTTCGTGTGTTTGTACCCATGGGAGCAGAGGCACTGTACGTCACCTGCAGGCTGCAGAATTGCACCGAGGCCAACAAGGGAAAGCCGTTCCCTGGCTTCATTGACCCCAATTCCCTGGTGGTGCAGGATGAGTACGTCTTCGTCCAGGTAAGCGATGTGATTGGCCCGTTGGGAGGTAAAACAATTGTCTATGGACCCTATGGAGGCAGAATGTGTGTCGGCTTTGTCCGAGATGTCCACATTGAAAAGGCACAGTTCAGCTTGGGTTTGGTCAAGTTATTTCTTATCGGGTTGTTTTTAAATTGCTCCACACCGCCTAAATCAAATGCTTTTGTCCAAGGTTTCCACCAGCAGCCGCACTATCTACTACGTTTCAGCCCAGCGAGACGTCTTCACACCCATGAAGCTGCCCAAGTACACCTTGCCCAAGGTAGCCTCCCATGTCAGACTTTAGGTCAATATCTGGTAGCAGACCAGCGTTTGATTTTCTTTCGCTTCGCATTTGTTTCAACCAATCATGTTGCTGGAGGCGGTAAATCTGTAAGCTCTGAGCCCAAATCAAAGCTTACAGATGGTTTCAAATCCACACCTTGTATTTGGCCACTGTAAAAAATGCAGTTATTGAAAGCTTCATCCACGGGAAACACAGGAAACAAGGCTGGGTGCTGTCTCCCCTCAGAAGTCCTGCTCTGACATAGTAGGACCGCTGGGTCTGGGATTAAACCCAAGCTGCCTTTATGTCAGTGTACTGTGCAAAGATCCCCATTGCCAGAATGAGCCCAAAGGGATTAAATGATAATCTGCTTCCCTTGTTTATGTGGCGGTGCAATGTTGTTGCTCTCAGAATGGATTTTCATCGTTTGGTTTGACTTTATGCTGGTAACACTATAGGCCGTATCTGTCACCGTCTCAGGCGTTGTTAGGCTGGGCAGCTTGGCCCTGTGTATCCGCATCGCTTGTGACAATTAAATATGTTTTATTCAATCAAGCCCAGGCTTCTGGCCACTCTCGTCTCCCCGCAAGGTGTTAAAGCAACAGTACGGAGTGGAGAAAAACAACTACAGAATGTCCTCCTCTGCTTACATTTTTTTCCGAAGGAGCACAGTGTTTTCATTTATTAATATACTGCTTCCCCAGCAGCAATATCAGAATGATCTGGTGAATAAGATGTTTTTTTTACCGGGCCGGATATTTTATCAATCACAACCAAAATGAGGCCGGTCACAGAGTACGTTATGACATTTCATGCGTCTTGATTTCGCAGAAAGAGTAAAATTGTCAGGCGTTGATATATTTGGCTAGTTTAGGTCACACTTTATTATCTCCTTCACTCAATTAGAAATATATGAGTGTCATAGTTTTTACACACTGAAGGATTAAACCGTTTAGGGTAAGTTAACTAATGTCAAACAGATAATTGAAAATATATAGATGCAAAAAAACGTATGCGTTCTCAATCTTGGGATGCAAAGGGATGCATTACAATAACACTGACTTAAGGTAACTATTAAGTTAATATTATTTGAGCTGTAGCATATACTTTAATACAGTTTAACAAGGTACTTTCAAAAGGCTATATGTTTTTTGTATATAAAACAATTGAATACCTCTACGAGTCTATCATCTGCTGTGATTAAAACCAAATGACTTCCCATCATGCCCTCGTCCTCAAAAGGACAGTTGACCAGGGACGGGTACACTCTAAAGATGCATCCTCCTCTCCCCGTGACCCTCCGATCCCCCCCCCAGGACCTGCACGTGATCAGCACGGACGAGAACCGCGTGGTGGCGGCGGTGCGGGAGTGGAACCAGAACGAGACCTACAACCTGTACGTGTCGGAGGCCACCGGGGTGCACTACACGCTGGCCCTGGAGAACGTGGTCAGCAGCATGGGCCCAGAGGGCAACGTCATGGTGGACCTCTACGAGGTACCGGCGCTCTGTGCACTCGCCATACTGGGGCCGCTCACTATGCTGGGGCTGATCACTCTACTGGGGCCGCTCACTCTACTGGGGCCGATCACTCTACTGGGGCCGATCACTCTACTGGGGCCGATCACTCTACTGGGGCTGATCACTCTACTGGGGCCGCTCACTCTACTGGGGCGCCTCACTCTACTGGGCCCGGAGACTTCAGCAGCTGGGCCGATCACTCTCGGGGACCTCACTCTACTGGCGCTCTGTCACTCTACTGGGGCCGCTCACTATGCTGGGGCTGATCACTCTACTGGGGCTAATCACTCTACTGGGGCCGCTCACTCTACTGGGGCCCCTCACTCTACTGGGGCCGCTCACTCTACTGGGGCTGATCACTCTACTGGGGCCGATCACTCTACTGGGGCCCCTCACTCTACTGGGGCCTGATCACTCTACTGGGGCTGATCACTCTACTGGGGCCGATCACTCTACTGGGGCCGATCACTCTACTGGGGCCCCTCACTCTACTGGGGCCGATCACTCTACTGGGGCCGATCACTCTACTGGGGCCGATCACTCTACTGGGGCCGATCACTCTACTGGGGGCCGCTCACTCTACTGGGGCCGATCACTCTACTGGGGCTGATCACTCTACTGGGGCTGATCACTCTACTGGGGCCCCTCACTCTACTGGGGCCGCTCACTATGCTGGGGCTGATCACTCTACTGGGGCCCCTCACTCTACTGGGGCCGCTCACTCTACTGGGGCCGCTCACTATGCTGGGGCTGATCACTCTACTGGGGCTGATCACTCTACTGGGGCCGCTCACTCTACTGGGGCCCCTCACTCTACTGGGGCCGCTCACTCTACTGGGGCTGATCACTCTACTGGGGCCGATCACTCTACTGGGGCCCCTCACTCTACTGGGGCTGATCACTCTACTGGGGCTGATCACTCTACTGGGGCCGATCACTCTACTGGGGCCGATCACTCTACTGGAGCTGATCACTCTACTGGGGCCGATCACTCTACTGGGGCCGCTCACTCTATTGGGGCTGATCACTCTACTAGGGCTGATCACTCTACTGGGGCCGATCACTCTACTGGGGCCGCTCACTCTACTGGGGCCCCTCACTCTACTGGGGCTGATCACTCTACTGGGGCCCCTCACTCTACTGGGGCTGATCACTCTACTGGGGCTGATCACTTCTACTGGGGCTCGATCACTCTACTGGGGCTGATCACTCTACTGGGGCCCTCACTCTACTGGGGGCTGATCACTCTACTGGGGCCGATCACTCTACTGGGGCCGATCACTCTACTGGGGCCCGATCACTCTACTGGGGCCGATCACTTCTACTGGGGCCGCTCACTCTACTGGGGCCGATCACTTCTACTGGGGCCGATCACTCTACTGGGGCCGATCACTCTACTGGGGCCGATCACTCTACTGGGGCCCCTCACTCTACTGGGGCCGATCACTCTACTGGGGCCGATCACTCTACTGGGGCCGATCACTCTACTGGGGCCCCTCACTCTACTGGGGCCGATCACTCTACTGGGGCCGATCACTCTACTGGGGCCGATCACTCTACTGGGGCCGATCACTCTACTGGGGCTGATCACTCTACTGGGGCCAATCACTCTGCTGGTGCCGATCACTCTAATGGGGCCGATCACTCTACACCGTGTACACTCACTCTACCGGAGTAGCTCACTCTACTGGGCTGGCTACACTGTGTACACTCACTCTACATGCTCTGGCCTGGCTGGCTGGCTGGCTGGCTGGCTGGCTGGCTGGCTGGCTTGCTGGCTGGCAGGCTGGCTGGCTGGCTGGCAGGCTGGCTGGCTGGCTGACTGTCCCCAGGCCATACCTCACTATTCTGGGTTTAGACTCTCTCGGTCGGTCTGTCTGTCTATCTGCCAGCCTGTGTGTCTGTTTATCTGTTTTAAAGTTTTCACCACAAACAAAAACTGAGCGATCAATGCTATTACTTGTATTGCACGCAATACAGATATTACTGCATCCACGATTTCCTCCTCGACCCAAAATGATCAATTCGTACACTACACACACACATCGAGGGTGATTGTTGAGTAACTGCAGAGCGGTAGTTTAAGCCTGATTGACAGCTGTCTAGCCTTTTCATGAGCATTGATCGATATGTCCTAGAGAGTTGATGAGCATGGGCAGCTACAGTGCCTTGTGTGTGAATATTAAACAGGACATAAGGTGCGGACACCAACAATGTACCAGGAACTATAACAAGGACAGTAACAGGGACTGGACCAGGGACAGTACCAGGGACAGTACCAGGGACAGTACCAGGGACAGTACCAGGGACAGTACCAGGGACAGTACCAGAGAGACAGGGACTGCACCAGGGACAGTACCAGAGACAGTACCAGGGACTTTATCAGGGACAGTACCATGGACTGCACCCTTGACTGTACCAGGAACTATAACAAGGAGAGTAACAGGGACTGGACCAGGGACAGTACCAGGTCAGTACCAGGGACTGTACCAGAGACAGTACCAGGGATTGCCCATGGATTTCTTTTTGTTGGCAATGTTAATTATATTAAGTTATATCAATGTCCATGAAATTGCTCCAATTATAGGACCGATGTGACAGGTTCAACCGGTCTCTGTTACTCTGGCCACGCACAAGCCCCGCTTCCACATGTACCTCTGAATTAATTCATTTGGTTATTCCACACATTTCCAGATCCATCCCATTCGTCTCGGTTACGCAATCAAACCCTGTGACTTGATTGGGGTCAGAAACTGAAAGGGATTTAGCATATGCTAAATCCTGGCTGATATCGAAGTATCTGCCAATTATAGACGAGAGTTTCCCTGCCTGAGTGTCATCAACTGCATTCTGTGGCCTCAGGCTATTTCTTAGTGCCTGCGAGAACAAGTCAAGCACACATTGATTTCCTGTCCCATGATAATCAATCATTACTAGGCAAGTGTGTATGTGGGTGTGTGGCTCCATTGAGCTAAGCTACAGAGACAAAAATATCACTAAGGCGGTATGGGGTTATTTCTAACAACAACATTTACATAAAACCTTGTGGTAATTGTTTACATTATCCGCTGTTCATCTTCTATGTATGCACCTTTGAAGGAGAACCTGATGTATGTGGTTTTGCTTAGTAGTTCGTAAAACACTTGAATGATGAAGCAATGTGTTTGTGTTCAAGGTGGCAGGGATTAAAGGCATGTTCCTCGCCAACAAAAGGTTGGATGAGCAGGTGAAGACCTTCATCACCTTCAACAGAGGCAGAGACTGGAGGCTTCTGCAGGCACCCAACACAGACCTAAGAGGAAACAACATCCACTGTGTGCTGGTGGGTGTGGAGTGTGGGTAGTGGGCTGTGGGGTGTGTGTGTGTGTGTATGTCTGTGTTTGTTCTAGTGTATGTGTATCTGTGTGTGTGTGTGTGTGTCTGTATATATGTCTGTGTGTGTGTGTGTGTGTGTGTGTTGTGTGTGTGTGTGTGTTGTGTGTGTGTTGTGTGTGTGTGTGTGTGTGTGTGTGTGTGTGTGTGTGTGTGTGTGTGTGTGTGTGTGTGTGTTTTCCGGTGCGTGTGTGTTTGCGTATGTTTGTGTGTATCTGTCTTGGTGTTTGGCTTCTGGTGCCTGTGTATTTCTGTGTGTACGAGTGCATGCATCCTTGTGTGTGTGTGTGTGTGTGTGTGTGTGTGTGTGTGTGTGTGTGTGTGTGTGTGTGTGTTTGTGTGCGTGTGTGTGTACATGCTTGTATGTGTGTGTGCATGTGTGTTTGTGTGTTAGCATCCTCAAAGAAAGGCCTTGTCAGAGTTTGACTGATCCCTGAAGCGATGGTCTCAAAAAGAGCAGCTCTCGTCAGAGCTGAACGCTCCCAGGCTGCTCGGCTAAAAGGTCAGATGTTTTGATTCAGTCCAATAAGCCGACCTCCCATTTAAGAAACGCACAGAAGAGAAGACGTGTCTGGCAGGAATAACACAACTGCCCTGCTCCCTAAAACCGCCAGCATACAAACCTGCCCTGTACTCGCTCGTTATTTGTTTGGCTCGGCGTGGACTGATTGTGTTTTTACCACTGGCGTCCTAGTTTGGATGGAATAAAGCGGTAATGATCTGACAACTTACTGCTCAGTTGAAGCTGTCTCCGCACAGGGACGTCTCGAAGTGATGACGACAAGGCCCCCGTACACCTTTTCTACTCCTTTCGATACTTTTCTTTTGAAGACCGAAATAATCACCCGGTTTTTGATAAACCAATTAGCGATTCTGCGGCATGCCTGGCTATCCTGCCATATTATACAGTCATTTGTCAGAAAATGTCAGAGCTTTAATAAACCTCTAAACAGCCCGTCAAGCAGCGGCTCGCACTACTGGCATTTTGCCGGATTTGTAATGAGAATTGTGTCTGTAAAGGTTACCCCAATCAAAATTAATAGTGGGACCATTGGGGAGATTTTGAAAAAGAAAAAAATGAAACTTATCATGGGCAGGGTGGGCTGGTCATTCATATTGTTGCTGTAACCCTCTAACTCTGAATTGATTTAGTATGCGAGTGTTGTGAGTCTGTCAGTGTGTCCTTCTTCAACAGAACATTTTCTTCGTGAATATGTCTTGCCAATGGTGACGTTTGTTTCCCATTCGTCTCTGATGTATGCGCTGCTTCTAACCCTCAACTCCACAGCCGTACTGCTCGCTGCACCTCCACCTGCAGGTCTCGGGCAACCCCTACACGTCAGGGAACATCGCCAGCAAGGACTCGGCTCCGGGAATCATTGTGGCTTCGGGTGAGTGAGGGCGCATTCACACTTCCTTTGTCCGTCGACGGATCTCATTGACTTTGCATTGGGCGCTCGCGAAAATGTATTGGGGGTCCGTCCGTCCTTTCGGCTCTGTGGCCCGCGTCAAAAGTTGAGAAATGTTCAACTTTTCAGACAGCGACGGATCCATCGCCCAATTAGATCGCGTTATGCTATATACACAAGTAGAAGTGTCCAATGAAATCGCCTTTGTAATACAACCCCGGAAAACACATGGATATGTCAAAAAGCCCCCATCTGTCAACATCTGCATGTAGTGTGAACAAGGCATCAGGCAGACTGTTTGACCAATCAATTGATTGAAGAAGGCTAGTTGCAATCATCGGCATGAACGTAAAAGAGCAGCATACGTAAAGTTTCTATACATTTCCAGGACTATAGATCGTGGCTCTTGCTTTGTTATTTTCCTTGCTTTGTGCAGCACAATGCAACATCATGTTACCCAAAAAGGGCCACAACATTCACCCCATTGCCCCCTTTGATTGCAATGTCACAAACCCAATCTGGGCTCGGTCATCCTAGTGCACTGGGGGACCTAAAACAACTCTGTTCTGTGTCACCAAAATAAAACAAAGGACGATGTGGCAGTTTGGGGTTGCTCACTTCATCTTTTTTTTTTCTTGTTTTTGTTGAGTTTTTTGTTTGTGGCATTGTGTATCTCTAGTGGCTCTGTCAGCGCACGCTTTCCACAGGCAGCTGCCAACTTATATGAGTCATTTAACATTTCAGCAAAGCCAAGTCACATTGCAGGGACCTAGCCCAGGGTACTTAAACCACAATCATTGTGTGAGCCACCGGGTGGTCCTAAGGGTGAGAGAGATGCAGGGAAAAGCCTTTAAATAATGAAGAATGTGAGGGGAAAAAACTGGATGGAGAAATATGGCTTTGCTAGCCCCTCAGGTAGCATCTTACCTCACTTCAATGTTTTATTGTCTTTGCGCTTCTGTTGTCACTAGCACGTGGACACAAACATGGAGGTGGGTAGGATGCCAAGCTAAGGCAGCTAAGCTAGCATATTCTGTATTTCTTTTCTCAGTTTTATTTATTAATTGACCGATTTTTTTTTTTAGCTATGTTTAAGTTTTTAACACTTCTTGACACTGAAATACTACACGCAAAACCTCTTAGTGCCTTTATGCATTTGAAAATGTTGTTTATTCACTTCAATGCTGACAATGAATTCACTCGTACATTTACAGAAAACTGTAACTGTAGCACTTTGGGACCTTGAAACTTTGAATGACTAAAGATTCCACCTGTTAGTTCTATTCTAAACTTGAGCAGTTAGATATAGAAGTCCAAAAACTGTATGAAAATACCAAGTTCTCATTCAAGTTCTCATTCACGACACACTCTGAGGTATTTAACCATTTGGAGCCAAATGTGCCAGAGAGTGAAGTATTCTTGCTTTTTAAAATGGATTGCAGGTGGACTCGGCAATACTCAGTTTAAACAAAAACAAATTGGATGGACAGAAATCCGATGTTTGCCAAGTTCTGAAGCTTTGTTGCTCTTTCTTGAAGAGCGCGTGTATCTCCTACCTGCATCCATATAATGATCAGCACCCCCCCCCCCCCTCTTCATCCAGGCTCCATCGGCTCTGAGCTAACCAATGGCAATGTGAGCGTGTTCATTACATCTGATGCGGGCAACACATGGAGACAGGTGAGCTTTTGTTCCTCTCTTCCTGTTTCAGACTCACAACACCACAGCTGTACGCACATACGTACCCTTAACACCTTGTCAACAAGGGCACATTAGTTAACCATTAAAATGTGTGTGTTTGTTGTGTTATTACTAAGGCTTTTGAGCTGTTACCACACAATCACGCGACTTCATCTTGGCAAACAGCCCAAAACAAATCCCATTTACAATATATTTTTACCCTGTGGTTTGTTTTATGGAACCTAATTGCAATTTTTCTGTTAATAACAGTGCAGAGAAAAGTGATAGAGCTATCCACAGGTTAGAAAAGGGCTGGACACACTGTGTGTAATGTCGTTAGCTTGCTAATGTGTTTTCTGCCCAGACGCAGCCACCATTACTTTGTTTTCCGTGTTTTATTTTCCTTGCTCCCCTGCTTC
>OLKM01000506.1:125331-212831 GCA_900291075.1 Melanogrammus aeglefinus | reverse complement strand
AGAGAGAGAGGGGGAGGGGAGGGGGGGTGGAGAGGGAGAGAGAGAGAGAGGAGAGGGGAGGGGGAGAGAGTGAGGGGGGGAGATAGAGGGGAGGGGATAAAGCAACACAGAGAGAGTGTGAGAGTGTGAGGGGGGAGATAGAGGGGAGCGGATAAAGCGAGAGAGAGAGAGAGAGAGAGAGAGAGAGAGAGAGAGAGAGAGAAGAGAGCAGAGAGAGAGAGAGAGAGAGAGAGAGAGAGAGAGAGAGAGAGAGAGAGAGAGAGATAAAGCAACAGAGGAGAGACGGAGAGAGAGAGTTAGAGAGAGACAGTGAGAGAGAGAGATAGAGAGACACAGTGAGAGAGAGAGAAGAGAGAGACAGAGAGAGAGACAGAGGAGGAGAGAGAGAGAGAGAGAGAGGCAGCGAGAGAGGCCAAGAGAGAGATGGTGAGAGAGAGAGCAAAAGACAGAAAGAGAGACCGAGAGAGAGAGTTTCTCAGACATCCCATCTATGTTTCATGGCACCTGACAGAGAGTGACTGCCACTCTGTCTTTGTTGCTGGCACCACAAGGGGGATGGGGGGAGATGGCAGCTGAAGGGACGACAGTGAAACAGAGGGAGTGATGGGGAGAGAGAGGTATAGGTAGTAAGGGAGAGAGAGAGAGAGAGGAGAACGGAGACGCAAAGCAGAAGAGAAATGGTGATTTGATGCGTGCGTCCCTCTGAAGACACACAGATCTAGGGGAGAGCGGACAGGCCGGTGCTGGAACACAAACTCAACTCTTGTTGTTGTTGTTGTCGTTATGTGTTTTTTTTTTTCCCTCACTAACTTCCTTACCCACTGCCGGGAAAGTTTGTGCCGCCTCTCTCTCTTGTCCCATCCGATCTGGCATGTCGTCCCAGTAGGCCATCATGCACTGTTTTCCTCATCAGTTTCGACTTTATTTCTTTATTTATTTTACTGTAAGTGCCTGTCATGGGCTAGTGCCTCCCCAGCTAATTGACAGATTGATAGTGATAAATACGCTGCAGTATGAATGGCAAAGGGGTAGGGGTGGATGGGGGGGGGCGGGGGTTTGCTTGTGCAGAACAGCGACACCCACTCAATTTATCCCGGAGATGGATATTTATCTGGTTAGTCTCGTAACCTTGGCTGCTGGTTCCTCTTTAGTAGGGTGTTTTCCCGGCATATGCAATTTGCTATAGGGGCGTGGAGCACTGCAATACAGAGCCGGCGCTGTTGTTTTATGTATTGTATCCATCCATGTAGGATGTTCGATACAGCCAGACAAATGAGCCCTAATGATTGCACACCGAATTTCGCCTCACTCACAAAGCTTTCTCTCTCTCTCTCTCTCTCGCTCTCTCGCTCTCGCTCTCTCGCTCTCTCGCTCTCTCTCTCTCGCTCTCTCGCTCTCTCTCTCTCTCTCTCTCTCTCTCTCTCTCTCTCTCTCTCTCTCTCTCTCTCTCTCTCTCGCTATCTTGCTCTCTCGCTCTCTCTCTCTCTCTCTCTCTCTCTCGCTCGCTCTCGCTCTCTCGCTCTCTATCTCTCTATATCTCATGTCTCATTGGGTTCGACGCTAGTATGACTTATTCTATGTTCTACATTAGTGTAACATGTTCTATGTATTCTACACTAGTATTCGGTATTCTATATTCTACATTAGCATATGGTATTCTATATTCTACGTTAGCATAGACAATTCTATATTCTCCATTAGTATGACGTATTCTATGCTCACTTCAGTACAACATATTCTATATTCTACATTAGTATAACATATTCTATATTCTACATTAGTATAACATATTCTATATTCTACATTAGTATAACATATTCTATATTCTACATTAGTATAACATATTCTATATTCTACATTAGTATAACATATTCTATATTCTACATTAGTATAACATATTCTGTATTCTACATTAGTCTAAAGTATTATATATTCTACATTTGCATAGCATATTCCATATCCTTCATTACGTATTTAATATTCTACGTTAGCATTACATATTCTAAATTCCACGTTAGCGTAACACGACAAACCATTTTGTTTGCGTCGCTGGTCTGTTCTCCAGGATCTTCGGCCATGTCAGCCACCGTTCCGAGTGGCAGCTGGTGAAGATCGACTTCAGATCCATCTTCAACAGGAGGTGCACGGAGGCAGACTACCAGACCTGGCACCTCCATGACCAGGTGGGTACACAGCGCTTCGGGACCCCACAGATCAACCCACAGCCCCCGTGTAGCGTCTGTTCCCGTGGATGAAACGGATGGGACGAGATTTGCATAAATATTAGCACTCTGTGTAAAGTTTTTTATTTATTTCATCCACAACAGCAGCAGTTATTTTTTTTGTTTTTTCCCCCCCGATCTCTGATCACGTCTTTGTCACGTTGTTGGCATGAATCTGTTTTGGGTAAGATTTCATAATTTGCATTTCAAGACTGGCTTCGAGTCTTTCGCCTGCGGCCCCGAATTGTATTCTTTATTTATTTCATATATTTTCACTTCCATGCAGCTGTATATCCAAAAAGCCCCCGAAGTGATAAAATTGAATAAATGATCTATTATTCTAAATAAAAGCTGTCAGCTTTTTTCGCACACCATTTTTATAGTCCAAAGTGTGTCCCGGAATTGCTGGGGGGGCCTGTCTCCTTCATAAGTGCCGTCTCCTTAAAGTTTGGACCACAGAAAGGTCGGCTTGATCAGGAGCCAGGACTTCACTTGCTAGGAAAAATATTTAGATATCGCCCTCCGAGCTCCCCCACCCAACCCCACTCCACCCCACTGGCTTGAGCGTGGTAACGCACTGCGGGTAGTAAAATGGAGGATTTTTCCAACACGCCCACAAATATCCGCTGTTGATTCCTGAGGATGATGGAAGTCTGTCTCCACTGTGTGCATGCACTGAAGGTAAACGGAAATACATCCACCTGGTCGCGTCCACTTAGTCCCCTTGCCTTCAATTACTTAAAGTCAAACACATGCGTCTGGCAGAGGGTTCACAGCAGGGGAGGGACACCACGCTAGGCTAGCAGTCATGTAGCAAGGCCTTAAAGGACTGCGATGCTGTGAGAACAGCTGCCAGCGTTTCTGAAATATCTCACTTGTGACACCTATTGTACAGCTGCAGAATTGTCTTCCCGGTACACTATTTATGCCGTGAAGCAAAAAGCAGTTTTTCTGAAATGCTTGCATTCCGGAATTGCCACTTGAAAAGCGCATGTTTGTTCAATCTAATCTTTTTTTTCTCCTTCTGTTTATATATATTTTTATACAAAAAAAAAAAGGATGAATAATATATATATTATTCATCCTTTTTTTTGTTTGCCCACAGTAATGGATTGGTGTTAGCTTAATAAGAGTTTTTTTGTTGGTAAGCTCAAACCTATGTACCGCATCAAGGACAATCTCTGCCCCGGCCCAGACGTACTCAAGCAGCACACACATTTCAAGGAGCTCAGCAAATCATTGGGATATATGTTGTTTTTTCTGCGCAGCCCATTTCGAAAACAAATGACTCTGAATAAAGTCGCAGTGAACAAACCTCTCCTCCCTTTCTCTCTCACTCCGCAAATGCATCAGCGCTACTTTGTTTTGTTTTTTCTCATTTATTTATCTATTTATTTATTCTTTTTAAAAATGTATACTCTCCGATCTGGCCACCAGGGGGAGCCGTGCCTCATGGGTGTGAAGAGGATCTACAGGAAGCTGAAGCCCACGGCCAGGTGTGTCATGGGGAAGCGCTACTCGGTCACCATGACGTCGGCACCCTGCGACTGCACCGAGGCAGACTTTGAGTGGTGAGTGTCTGGGGTAGGGAGGGGGGGATGGTGTATCTCTGCCTAAGCAGTTGACTCGCCGAGCGAGGTGACAGGTTTAAATACCATAATGAATCAGTGGGATGGAACATAAATCCACCACGGAGGGGAAACGACCACATTCATCAATCGCTGCCGTGTTAGTCCCCTAATTTATCCTCAGGTTAGGGTTTTGATATCTGCCGTGGAGCGGTTTATGTTTATGCAGTCTAGCGCTCCATTAATCTATTGTATCAGCCACTCGAAAGGTCGTTGAGAATACACACTCGAGCTATTGGAAGTACTTTAAGTTGTGGATGCACGATATTTGACTTCCCCTCGATACTTTGTGGGTCCTTGATGGGTCCTACTTCTAGTCGAAAGTAGTATGGGAGACGAACTACTGAGCAGAAAACACAGAAGATCACCTTCATGGACACAGCTCTCTTGAGTTAGACCGGTGGACGCGCTGTCAGATTGTCTGGGATGCTAAGTGGAAACTGTTGAAGAACTCCCCTCGACTCCCATGCGATCTGTCTGTGTGCACATGCTATTACGAGCCGACCGTCGGCTATGGCCCTGCTTGAACGCACACTGTCATACTATTAAGAGGTGCCACCGGAGTCACCACCACACTGAGTCGGCTCTGGCTCACATGTCCCCGCACATATACATACACACTAGCGCTGACACACTATCACACATTCACTCTACCGCGCACACAAACACTAGCGCGCCCATGACAACTGAAACACTAGCAGACACACACAAACGCACGCACACACACAGTAATGCACACAGAGACACATACTACCACTGACACACTACCACACATCGAGATTCACTACTGCTAACGCAGTAACACATAGACGCGCACACTACCGCACGCTCACACTAACACACACAGACGCACACAGTCAATGACGCTGACAAACATCCACACACAGACTCACTAGCGCTGACACACTACGACACACACACACACACACACACACACACACACACTAGTGCTGACACACTACCACGCGCACACTGACCCACTGCTACACAAAATACTGCAGACAAACCTCCACACACGCACACACACTACCGTTGACACACTACCACACACACACACACACACAACCGTTTATCATTTGCTAGTTTTATCGTTTATAGTTATAGTTTATAGTTTTATCGCGCTTTGAGGATACGCAAACCTTAAACGGGGGGATTAAGGCGTTCAGGCCATCTGGCCTTAATGGTTTCAGTAGGGTTTTGATGATGACATATAAACAGTAGCTCCAATTTCAATGTGAATACGAGTCCAGTAGGCACCAAAAAGCTCTACGTACAAACAATAACTTCAACTTGAATAGAACAGGTAGAAATGTTTTTCCTTGAATGGCGATCTGTCCCGCACAATAACGCCTGTCTTTGATTTACCACAGCCCTGGTCCTGCTGTGAAATGTACTCAAAACTTTGCACAATGCTCAAACCATTTGCTAACTGATGATTGGAAGTAATGTTAGGCTTACTCTCAAACTTTGGAAAACCATTTGTATTCGGAGGCTTTAGCGTCAGACTCGCGCTGATGAGGGGATCCGAAGGCCAATGACAGGATTTTGTTGTTTTGCTATTTTGTTTTACCAATTGAACCACTTAAAAATGAAACTGGAGGGAAAACAATCACGAGATAAAAACCCGATCCTGGAGCATTGTTCTCCGCCCGCTACGTTCACGGTCAGTGTAAGATAAACGCCACAATATTTTCCTTTTGTTTTTCTCCACTGAATATTCGGATATTTGTTTGGAAATCCAAGGAATATTCAGGCCAGCCCTATCTACCACAGACACACAACAACAGACACACTGCTGCAGACGCACTACTACAGACACACTACCACAGACACACAACAACAGACACACTGCTGCAGACGCACTACTACAGACACACTACTACAGACACACTACCACAGACACACAACAACAGACACACTGCTACAGACACACTGCCACAGACACACAACAACAGACACACTGCTACAGACACACTGCCACAGACACACCACCACAGACACACTACCACAGACACACAACCACAGACACACTACCACAGACACACTACCACAGACACACTACCACAGACACACAACAACAGACACACAACAACAGACACACTACTACAGACACACTGCTACAGACACACTGCCACAGACACACTACCACAGACACACAACAACAGACACACAACAACAGACACACTACTACAGACACACAACAGACACACTCCTACAGACACACAACAACAGACACACTACTACAGACACACAACAACAGACACACTGCTACAGACACACAACAACAGACACACCACTACAGACACACAACAACAGACACACTACTACAGACACACAACAACAGACACACTGCTACAGACACACTACCACAGACACACTGCTACAGACACACTACCACAGACACACAACAACAGACACACTGCTACAGACACACTGCTACAGACACACTACCACAGACACACAACAACAGACACACTGCTACAGACACACTACTACAGACACACTACCACAGACACACTACCACAGACACACAACAACAGACTCACTACCACAGACACACTACAGACACACCACTACAGACACACCACCACAGACACACAACAACAGACACACTGCTACAGACACACTGCTACAGACACACTACCACAGACACACAACAACAGACACACTGCTACAGACACACTACTACAGACACACTACCACAGACACACAACAACAGACACACTACCACAGACACACTACAGACACACCACTACAGACACACCACCACAGACACACCACCACAGACACACCACCACAGACACACTACAGACACACTACCACAGACACACTACAGACACACTACCACAGACACACTACAGACACACACCACAGACACACCACAGACACACCACTACAGACACACTGTTACATACACACTACTGAAGACACACTACATGTGAGCACAGAAACACTGCACATTACCCAAACGTTACTCATTCATTCATGTTGTGGTTTCATTGTTCTTCTAATGTTGCTCTCGTGGTTTTGTCAAAACTCATTCATCACCGAGGCTAATGGCTTTCATTAACGTTTTTGCAGTCCTAACGTCCATTTGCGTGTCACATTAATTGGCCCAATGTGTTCGACAGTGCTTATTTGACCCGGGATAATTTAATTTGACCAATAATGGTGTTGTTATAGACATCCTAAAAAATGAGCAGTGCTGTTGCCGGCAGCTGTAGCATTATCAAAACCAATTGCCCGAAAGGCTCTCCAAAATAAAAGGAAAAATGTAGCATTATTATATATTTCAGTTTAGCAACAGCAGGTAAGTATATCCTTCCCCCAACTGATCTCACCATATTTGGGGATTTTATGCCCTGCAAACATTAACTGAATTTCCCAAAGCTCTGTGGCGGTGGATTTTTGTTCTGGCTCACTGATTGGCTGGCTCGTTGCAGTGACTACGGCTACGACCGCAGAACGGACGGCAAGTGTAGCCCCGCCTTCTGGTTCCACCCGTCCTCCATGTCCCGGAGCTGCACCACTGGGACGACATTCCTTAGAAGCACTGGGTAAGTAAAGGCCTGGGGGCTTTCAAAATAATGAGTCTCGCAGCGGAGTGAATAGGGGCTTTTCCCCCCTTTTTTGCTTTTTATCTGAACAGCAAACACAAAATGGGCCATAACTAGTCCACTTTTCCCGATGGGAGTCTGAAACATCCTTTCCCGGACACTGACTTTTTTTTAGGAAAAGTGTGTGTAAAGGATTCGCATCAACAGGTGGTTTGACGTTTGTAGGGGGACAGGTTTACCTCAGCCCAGTGCTATAAAATAGGGCTCCGGTGTCCGACATTTGAGCAGAATAGAACCGGGCTGATTTGACCTTTCCCCAAAGAGGATGAGGGAGGGTGGGAGGTCACCCTGAGCCCAGGGCTTTAACATGGTAAGACTACCTGGTCCTAGATAAGATCAGAACAGAACTTGGCTGAGGTGAGGTGACCTCTCTCCTCCCTTCCGCCCCACCTTGGAGGGGGAGGGAGGTGGGAAGGGGGGAGGACTCACCATACCATGGTAGGACTGCTGGGTGCAGTCCTACCATCAGAATGGAGATCAGAACGGAGCATTGCCTGGTGCAACTGCATAGTCGGCGAGCCAGGTACATTGCACATTCAGGTGAGCCGTGTGGAGGGTGGGACTTTGGAGGGGGGAGGGGGAGACAGACATTAGCCTTGTGAAAGTACAGGGACAGGCCCCGGGAACACAGCACAACCCCCTTGAATGATCAAGTGCGTGATTGTGATATTATCTCCGTGCCAGCCAGCGAGCGTGAAGGACAAGGTTTTGGTACATGCTTTCGGCGGGAGCTCAGGGTCACGTACTTGAATACGCGATGAGGGAGGATCACAACACAGAGACATATTCAATCGCCCGGGAGGGATCCTGATTGCCGACGCGTTTTAGCTTGTTGTTCCCCCCCTCCCCCGTGGCCTGGACGGTCTGATATGTATGCATGGGACTAGCTTCCCTTTTGTTGTTTTGGTTGATTCTTAAATGACCTAGAAACGCGCTGTGCATGTCTTTTACCATTACCACGTGATTAAAGAGGTCTTAAACGTGCTAATGGAGTTATGGACAGCCGCAGGTGGATGTAAGACCTGTGCATTATGGGCTGTCGGTTTCAACTCTGAACAAGCAGTTATCTGTGTGCCTGTGTGGCTATGCCTGCAGGATATGAGATGTTTTTGTTTTTCCGACTTCCTGCATCTTAACCAAAGAAATAGCAGTTCAGTGAGGCAGGAGAGGAAGTCATGTTCGCATTCGGTCTGTTCTTTTCGGGGTGCTGCCGATATTATGAAAGTCCAGAAGCACTCCAGTCATGCCCTGTAATTGCGCTCAGAGCGAAATGGGTGCCTATTATTTATGAACTGATTTTCTACTCTGTTCCCTATCCCCATCAGTGTGTACCTCTGTGTGTGTCCTTCTATGAGTACCTGTGTTTGTGTGTGGCGTGTCCCTCTCTGTGTGTACCTGTACCTTTGGGTGTGTGTTCCTCTGTGTTGGTGTGTGTCTCTGTCCCCCTATGTGTGTACCTCTCTGTTGTGTCCATCTCTGTGTGTACCTGTGCCTGTGTTTGTGTGCGTTGTGTTCCTATCTGTGTGTGCCTGTGTGTGGGTGTGTTGGTGTTTCTTTCTGTGTGTACCTGTGTGTGTGAATGCGTGTGTTTGTGTGTCCCTCTCTGTACCTGTGTGTGTTTGCGTGCGAGTGTGTGTCCCTATCTGAGTTAACCTGTGTGTGTGTATTGTGTACCTGTGTGTGCTTACCTGTTTGTGTGTGTGTGTTTGTGTGTGTGTGTCCTCCAGCTACAGGAAGGTTGTCTCCAATAACTGCACGGCGGGGGTGATCGCCGAGTACACGTCCAGGCGGCAGCGCTGTCCCGTCCAAGCGCCCCGCGGCCTGCACCTGGTCACGAGAGAGGGCACGCTGACCGCCACACTGGCCACCAACGTCACCTTCCTCGTCTTTCTGGAGGAGGTGAGCCAATCAGTGGTGGAGCAGAGTAGAACAAAATTATACCAGGGGGTGAAAATTGTACCGCCTACGTAATCCGTGTTCGAAACATTACGTCATCGTTCGACGCGATTGTCCGTTGCCAGGCAGGTTTCAAAAAACATTCACGCTCATGTTGCAAAAGACGAAAAAACATAATACAGATAACACTTGTTTTTACTTTATATTTGTATTGTAATGAATTTAGCTAGTAAACCGAGTGTTTAAAGTGTATCATAGTCTAGCTATCTTGTCTTAATACACTCAGTTTACTAGCTAAATGCGATACGATGCAATACAAATAAGGCTACGCTAATAAATATCATTTGTAAAATAAGTGTTATCTGTTTAATGTTATTTTGTCTTGTGACGCTCAATGAATGAGCACGAAAGTTTGCGAATGTTCATGAAACTTCCCACGTCATCGTTCGGCGCGATCGTCTTTTTGCCAGGCAACGTTCGACTCGATCGTCCGTTGCCAGGCAGGTTTGGAATTGGATTTGGAACGCGGATTGGTTTGGAACGCGGATTACGTGGGCGGTACAATTTTCGCCGCCGGTACAATTTTGGTGTGACGGTAGGTTGTTGGTCAGAGGAGGTGATTTGTGTGATGTCTGTGCGTACGCCTCGTAGAAAAGGTGTGAATGAACGGGCGAGGGAGACAAGGGGATGGTGGTAGACAGGGTGAGTGAAAGCAGATACAGACTTTGAGATGTAGGGATACCAAATGCTAATAATTACAACAGTTTAAAATATTAGAGCTCTGTGGATCCTTTAATCACCAGGAGCGCCTGGAACGGCAAATCAAATTTCATGACAAGTCATGAAGAAAATTATGCGAGAAGAGAAAATCTGTCTTTTACTTACGGTCGGCATGGTGCCAGCCAAAGTCCCAGCGTAGTCCCCGCTCCTGTAGTTAGTACGGATATCAGGTTATTGCCATTTATGCGGATAATAACTGTGATTTATCCATGAAATGTCTGGGACGTGAAATGATCACAGTGGTCGTCGGATGCACAGTTTGACTTTGGTATAATTGCACCCATTGTTCTTTTATCGCAAAAACGATGCTGTGATATTCTAACGTGCTGTTGAAATGTGTTTGTTTTTCTGTGAATTTTTCACGTGGGAGTTATAAATAAAGTGCTGCCTGATAGCTATACATCTTAAACTGTTCAACTAATGATAGAAGGAGACTTTATCTTTTGTATGCGCCCGTGTTTGCGTGTGTGCGTGTGTGTGTGTGTGTGTGTGTGTGTGTGTGTGTGTGTGGTGTGTGTGTGTGTGTGTGTGTGTGTGTAGTGTGTGTGCTGTGTGTGCGTGTGTGTGTGTGTGTGTGTGTATGTCATCTTTCGGGAGGGGCAAAATACTGGACGGTGAGAGCCAGTGGCGTTAATATCGGTAATGCGGAGAGTGCAGTCGCATGGGGGCCAGGAGCTCTAGGAGCGCTGGTGGTGGGCCCCCCCACTGAGAGGTCCACGGCCCAGTCAGGGTGGCTTTTATTTGGGGTCAATAGATGGTTTCGTGGAAAAACTGTGTGGACTCTGGGACATTCTTGAAGTTGACTTGAAGTTTGAAGTCAAGGGTTATAATGCACTTCACTGAGGTCACTTACAGCCGTCATCGAAATAAAGAAAAAGTTTGTCTATTATACAACTCATTTAAAAGAGATTAGAGCGGCCGTTAGCGATGGTTATTACTGGGAGATATGAACCTCTGTGAGCACAGAGAGGTTATGGAGAAGGTCCTGGAAAGTACCTGGAACATGATAGGCCAAAAAGAGCGGGTACCCTGAGATTCTCGTGTTTGATTGGTTGGATGTGTGTGGAAGTGGTCCTCGCTGAAGACAACTTTTAACGATCAATCGCGGAAGGCCTTCATCTCAGCAGTGTGGGTCTTAGTTTGGCCGTCAGATGTGTGATTGTGTACTTAATGTGTGTCTTCCGTTCAACGCTCTATTCCTGTGCACCTTTTTCAAAGTCCTTTGAAGAAGTCCAACTCTCCGGCTGCAGGCAGGGAAGGCTGGGCCCTAACGAGCGTCCTCCTCGACCTCCTCATCCCCCCACTGCCTCACGGTTGCCGTGGTGTTTGTCTCCCAGGGCGACGGCAGCAGCACCAGCGTGACGCTGGACTTCGGCGACGGCCACGCGCTCACCTACTCCAACGTGAGCTCCGTGGAGGGCGGAGTGCGGCACGTGTACACGGCGGTGGGGATCTACCGCGTGGCGGCCAGCGCCCAGAACCACCTGGGCTCGGACGCCGCCCTGCTCCACCTGCACGTCACATGTGAGGCCGTAACCGTGGCGACGGGACTCAAACGACGGCCCCTCTTTGACCGCCATGTTTTTGGGGGTTTTTAATGTGTTTTCGTTTTTTTTTTCGCTGATTTTCCCGAAGGTTTTTCGTTAAAGAGTTTTTGTTCCTTCAACCCGGACCCCAACGCCGTCCCACCCTCCTCCCCACTCCTCCCCTGTCGTCCGTTTAATCCACCAGGATCTCACGATGGCCTCTCTCCTCCTCGTTCGCCGACGGCACGTTCTCATCGTGCGGCTGCTGCACCACGCAGAACATCCCCTCCCCCTCTCCCGGGAAACCTTTCCCCTCTGCTCAAAACCCCAAACACAAATCCCATTTACCAGTCACTCAGCTCGGTGGCCACGGCCAGCACCCACACAGGTGCTCCAACACACCCCCTCTCCAACCACCCGACACATCATCACACACAAACACAACGCAGGCACATCTCTCTCCCACATCACCGTCAAACAACAGCACCCACACCCATCCCACCTTCCCTGTCGCCCCTCACCGCTTGGGGTCTCCTCAGTTGTGACGGATGTAACGGCACCCGCTCTTATTGAGCTGAGAACCCCTCAGCGCACAAGCACGCACACAATCTGTCTCTGTCTCGCCTCTCTGTCTCTCAGGGTCTCTCTATCTGTCTGTCTGTCTGTGTCTCTCTCTCTCTCTCTCTCTCTCTCTCTCTCTCTCTCTCTCTCTCTCTCTCTCTCTCTCTCTCTCTCTCTCTCTCTCTCTCTCTCTCTCTCTCTCTCTCTCTCTCTCTCTCTCTCTCTCTCTCTCTCTCTCTCTCTCTCTCTCTCTCTTTCGTTCTCTCTCTTTCTCTCTGTCTCTCTCTCTCTCTTCCCCTCTCTCTCTCTGTCTCTGTCTCTCTGTCTCTATCTCTTTCGTTCTCTATCTCTGGCTCTCGCTCTCTCTGTCTTTCTGTCTCTCTCTGTCTCTTTCTCTGTCACACTCTCTCTCTCTCTCTCTCTCTCTGTCTTTCTGTCTCTCTCTGTCTCTCTCTCTTCCCCTCTCTCTCTCTCTGTCTCTCTCTCTGTCTCTCTCTCTCCCTCTCCCTGTCTCTCTCTTTCGTTCTCTCTCTTTCTCTCTATCTCTTTTGTTCTCTCTCTCTGGCTCTCTCTTTCGTTCTCTATCTCTGTCTCTCTCTCTCTCTCTCTCTCTCTCTCTCTCTCTCTCTCTCTCTCTTTTCTCTCTCTCTCTCTCTCTCTCTCTCTCTCTCTCTTTCTCTCTCTCTCTCTCTCTCTCTCTCTCTCTCTCTCTCTCTCTCTCTCTCTCTCTCTCTCTCTCTCTCTCTCTCTCTCTCTCTCTCTCTCTCTCTCTCGCCCTATCTCTGTTCCTGTCTCTCTGTCTCCCTCTCTCTGTCACAGTCTGTTACTTCCCCCAATAGGCCTGCCGGAGAGCGCCTGGCGACGGAGTCACCTTGGGCACCGATATGAGAAATAACACACAGATGGCAGCTGCCGGCGCCCTGCCGCAAGAGGGGGTTCACGACGAAATGAACCTGCCTCGCTCCGCCCCATCCTCCCACCTCCTCTCCTCATCCCTCCCCTGCTGCCCCCAAAAACAACCCCTTCCTCCCTCCACGCACAACACCCTTCCTCCCTCCACGCAAGCCCCTTCCTCCCTCCACGCAAGCCCCTTCCTCCCCTCCTCAAACAACGCCTTCCTCCCTCAGAACATAAGCTTATTGCTGCCAGAGGAGTTGGCGTATCCATCGATCTATCCTCTCGGCTTTATGCAGTGTTGCGCAGCAGGGGAAGGGGGGCAAATTGGTGTTTGCTGTAATGCGTTTGTGTGTGTGTTTGTGAGATGTGTGTTTGTGCGTGTGCGTGCGCGCGTGTGTGTGTGTGTGTGTATGTCTGTGTGTGAAGGGTGTGTATGTGTGATATGGTTGTGTTTGGTGTGTGACGTATGCCTGTGTGTATATGTGTGTCTGATCTATGTACGGGTGCGTGATGCGTTATGTGTGTGTGTGTGTGTGTGCGCCCGAGCAGGTCAGCTGGACTACATCCACCTGGTGGCCCCCTTCGTGGCGGTGAGGAACAAGGAGGTGAACCTGACGGCCGTGCTGTGGCCGGGCCGGGTTGGCACGGTCACCTACATCTGGTGGATTGGCAACAGCAGCGAGGTGGGCCGGACACACTGTACACACACATGATGTACACACTGTACCCCCGCATACACCTTGGCACAAGGCAGTTTGCTATAAATTAAAATATGCATACATATTTTTTCAATCATTTGGGTTTGTGGGGGACTTGAATATAACATTGTTTTAAAAAGATAAGAGCGATTCCCCTCGCTCTCGCTCTCTCATATATTCGCACAAGTAATGAACAGTGTTATTGTGTGTGAGTGTGTGTGTGGACGACGGTTGGTTTTGAACAGACTCACCCCCATCCGTTCTTCACACACACTTCCCACCTATCGACTTGTTTTCATGCGGGGGGATGATCTCGACAGGCTAGGAAAAACCTCCAAGTGTTGATCACAGTCTAGCCACAGGCGGACTTGAGCACGATGCCGAGCTCTTCACCGGAAATGAACGACATTAAACTCCATCGCTTTGGATAAAAGCGCGCTTCTAAACGACTCCGTCGTGAGCGGTGCGTCTGCCTCGGTGCGATAGCGTGCTGTTTGCTCAAATGAGCCGACGTTTACGTCGTCAATCATCCTAATAGAAGGGGGGGCTTTTTTATGAAACCCCAACTCAATTGTTATTCAAACCACAGCTGCAAAGGTGACACAAAGCAGAAACACATTTACAGTTGAGGTCAAAAAGGAATGGTTTTTTTTTCTTAACTGTATGCAATTTTTTTTATGTCAACACCAGCTAAAACGGCTGTTTCAATTTGGCAGGCTCCCCAGATAAAATAGAGGTGTGTTGAGCTCAAAATGTGTTCTTTACAGTGTGCATTGATTCCCGCTTGGTTACAGGGCTCGTGTTCTGTATTTTTAGTGTTTTACCAGTCATCCGTCTTCCTGATTGTGTGGGTTCAGTATGTGGCACGGGGACCCCCATGGATGGACCAGTTAGACTTTCCACCAACTAACTGTTGAAGGATTAGTTTTTCTTTGGCGGTCAGACCCAAAAAACTCTTTCTCTGTCTTTGTCTGTCGATCTGTCTGTCTGTCTGTCTGTCTGTCTGTCTGTCTGTCTGTCTGTCTGTCTGTCTGTCTGTCTGTCTGTCTGTCTGTCTGTCTGTCTGTCTGTCTGGCTGTCTGGCTGTTTGTCTCTCTGTCTCTCTCTCTTTCTCTGTCTGTCTGTCTGTCTGTCTGTCTGTCTGTCTGTCTGTCTGTCTGTCTGTCTGTCTCTCTCTCTCTCTCTCTCTCTCTCTCTCTCTCTCTCTCTCTCTCTCTCTCTCTCTCTCTCTCTCTCTCTCTCTCTCTCTCTCTCTCTCTCTCTCTGCTCTCTCTCTCTCTCTCTCTCTCTCTCTCTCTCTCTCTCTCTCTCTCTCTCGCTCTGTCTCTCTCGCTCTGTCTCTCTCGCTCTGTCTCTCTCTCTCTCTGTCTCTCTCTCTCTCTCTCTCTCTCTCTCTCTCTCTCCCCCCCCCTCCCCAGCAGCCGATCATCACCCTGGAGGGCAGTGTGGCGTGCACCTTCCCCCAGGAGGGGGTCACCACGGTGACGGTGCAGGTGTCAGCAGGGAGCACCATCCTGCAGGATAGGAAGACCATCTCAGTGCACGGTGAGCTGGACCCCCATGGACCCCCCCCACCCCCCTCACCACCCTATCCCTCCACTGGTCACGATCACACACCTCCACTTATACATACACAGTCACTGGTGAGGACTCCTTAATGAGATATGTTCTTTATTACAGATAGATTGATATATCGATACATATTTGAAATGTATCAATATATATCAATATATCTATGTATGGATTAGTGCTGTCAAGCGATTAAAATATTTAGTTAATCACATTAATGTCATAGTTAGCTTGCGATCACACATTTTTTTCTATTCTAAATATCCCTTGATTTTGTGCTGCTAGCCTTTTAGTGAGATCAGAGAGCGTTGAGAAGGACAGTAATAAAATATATTTGGTTGGATGGATATAAGAAGAGAGACCCGCAGTGAATTCAACCCGGTCCACTTGACATCGGGTAGACTCATGACAGCGGTAGGCCTACCGTAAAACTTCAATAGCCCAGGCTTTTATTTGTTTCAATCACTGAACTTTCAAACAAAACTCTTGCTCAGCAAAGATGGGAAATACTGTAACATTTATTATTTAAACCAGTATGAATATTCATACCGTACGTTATCCTATGCACATTACCAGGCTATCAAATAACGCCTACACACACACGCACGCACGCACGCACGCACGCACGCACGCACGCACGCACGCACGCACGCACGCACGCACGCACGCACACACACACACACACACACACACACACACACACACACACACACGCGCGCGCACACTGTGGCGGAGTGGTAGTCGGGAGAGTCGGACCGTTAACGTTTCGGGGCTGTCGGGTTGATTACTGCAGGGTGCCAATATTGCGTTTATAAAAGTTCCTTGCAGCGCCGTCTGGCAGCCTGAGCTGTGCACCCGCAACCTCTCACTCCCATCACACACACAGCCGCAACAACTCTCACAAACCGTCAACGTCGCAACCAAGTCGATTTTGTCTAGAGGGGAGTAACTGAGCGGCCCCTCCCGAAGTGGTACAGTCCAGGTGGGCCTTGAACTGCGATTGGTCAGAAAGACGTAACAGCTAATGACAACATTGAACTCTTGCTAGCAAGTTTGTGCGGCGTGCTTGTTGTTTTGTTTCCGGTGTAGCTAGATCCGGTATGGTGTTGTAGTTTGTCTAACGTTGTTGGTAGACAGCAGGTGAAAAAACTCCAACGTTTGCCAAGCCAAAAGAGCGTTAACCGCGCAATAAAAACAATGAACGCCATTAAAAGTGGTTTGCGTTAACGCCGTTAATAACGGGTTAAACTGACAGCACTAGATAGATAGATAGATAGATAGATAGATAGATAGATAGATAGATAGATAGATAGATAGATAGATAGATAGATAGATAGATAGATAGATAGATAGATAGATAGATAGATAGATAGATAGATATTGAGATAGATATCAATGCCTAGATCAATTCCGATCTAGGCATTGATATCTAGATGTAAAGCTACATATATCTCTATGTATATATCGCTATAGCTCTAGATCGAGATATACTGTATGTAGCTCACATCTATAAATATAAATATATTGATATCTAGGTCTGTATTGATACAGGTCTAGATCTAGATATGGATATATGTAGATTTATATCTATAGAGATATAGAGAACTACATCTAAATCGGTCTTCCGCTCCCTATTGCATAAAATCAATGGACGTTTTGGGGGCTAACATGATCAACATTGTTTGGCTTCTTTCTGTGTTTCAGAGGTGTTCAGATCCCACCTGCTGGCCTTCTCGGCCAACCTGGACGACCACAACCCAGAGGTGGCTGAGTGGAGGCTGGACCTGAGCAGGGTGATCCGTACCGCTCTCATCCAGGTATAACCTCCCTTTCCCTCCCCCCCCCCTCCCTCTCCCTCCCCTCCCTCCCCCTCCCCTCCCTCCCTCCCAGTCCTGTGCGTCGTGTTCTGGTGCCATGGGAGGCAGCTGACATCGTCCCTGTTCAGTCACCTCATACCTAATGGCGCGTTTCCACTGCAGGGTGCGGTATGGATTGCGTTTCCACCGCCAAAAGTGGGCGTGACCCGGACTGAGCCGTACTCGTTTTGCTCTCGTCTTCAGTGCTCCTCCGTTGGGGTACTGAGACGCCTGAAAGGGTGCCGGAAAATTCGAGCTACACACCCCCTCCGTTGATTGGTCGACAGAATCGTCACTTCCGGTTGACGTGGGGATAAAACAAACAAACAGTAGCCTTGAGGTGTTATTCTTTACAATGAACATGTCACGTAAAACGGGCGAACAAGGAGGTGGAGACGTTCCTCTGCATTCTTTGGGAGGAAGACGTGCAGAGGGAGGTTTACGTAGGTTTGCGTAGCTGCCGCGGCGATCGACATCCATCCTACCATAAAGGGTACTGTCGGCGATGGAAACGCAACCTCGGAACTGAGCTGGGCTATATCGCCCCCTCCCTACCGGACTGAGGCGAACCGTACCGCACCCTGCAGTGGAAACGCGGCATTAGTGACCCATGTGGGAGGAGAGTGTTAGAGTGTCAGAGTGCCGGAATTGGTCGATTGGCTCCAGGGACGTGACGTTTGATTGGTCGAGTGACTCCAGCGACGTGACGTTTGATCGGTCGAGTGACCCCAGCGACGTAACCTTTGATTGGTTGAATGACATCAGGGAAGTGACGTTTGATTGGTTAAATGACTCCAGCGACGTGACGTTTGATTGGTGGAATGACGCCAGCGACGTGACGGTCACGATGTGTGATCGGCAGCAATGGCCGCTATGTATTATATACACTGTCAATAAACATTGTAATACATATACATACATAGCGTGTGTACGTATCCATGTTCAAATACCGTGGCGGTAAGTATTGAAAAAGTAGTGTGTGTGTCCAGCCTATCCTACCAGCGGCTCCCAGTTCATGTTGGCAGTGCCTAACATTTCCCCGTGCCCCCCTGCCCCCCCCCCACCCCCCGCCAGGCTACAGCAGTGGAAGAGGATCAGCTGCTGGTGGCCGTGCTGCCCGGCCTGCCCACCACCGCAGAGTTCTTCCTGCTGCCCGACCACAAGCCAACGGAGGGGAATCCCGAGAGCAGCACCGCCCAGTTAGACCAGGTGGGCATCCACCGCAACACAAACACCTGTGTGTGTGTGTGTGTGTGTGTGTGTGTGTGTGTGTGTGTGTGTGTGTGTGTGTGTGTGTGTGTGTGTGTGTGTGTGTGTGTGTGTGTGTGTGTGTGTGTGTGTGTGTGTGTGTGTGTGTGTGTGTGTGTGCGTGTGTGTGTGTGTGTGTGAAGGTGAATGGGTATCTGTAAGATTAGTTCCAAACCCAAAAACTCCTGGGTTAAATCCCCCCCCCCACCTCCAATTGACACCTGTATGATCAGTCAGCCATATCCGTTCATTAATGACTGAATTAATGAATGAGCATTTCTGAATGAGCCTTAACTACACAATGAAGTTGCTTTTAACAAATGAGTCATTTATGGATCATAATATTCTCTGTAGATGTTTTTTTACCACTCTACAGCAGGAAAAAAAAATCGGAAGCATTATTTTTGCTTGGTGTGCGTCACGATAGTGATGACGGCTGTGAGTCATTCAGAAATCCAGTTAAAAACAAAGTGGGCGCATTCTGTTGTATCACCAGCAGAGGTCAGTGTTGCGCTGCTGAGTGGAAGCACCGCACCGCCATGAGACTAACTCATCCGTTCATTAACAAGAGTGACTCAGAATCCCCCCACTGGGAGGAGAGAGCATGCCGTCTCACAGGAGCCACGAGGAACAGTAAATCTCTTATCGATAGGAAGAGAGTCAGGGGTCAAAGACCCAGTGTACTTTCCATAGGACGACGCCTATGTAACAATGTAAAGTTTCCCGGAGAGGTTTTCTGTAGACACGCCGACAAAACAGACCCAGCGGGGAAATCAATGGCATTGTTCTCCGCGCTGCTCCTTCGCCTCTCTCCTTCCTCCTCTCTCCTCTTCGTCTCTCCTCTTCCTCTCTTACTCACACTCCCTTTGTAAAGAAATCCACTTCCTATCCTGAGTTAGGGTTACTTATGAATATTAATTCAAGGTTGGCCTCTTAGTTTGTTGCACCGCTTATTAGAATTTATAATAGATTTGCTGACCCTGGCACATGGTAGGGGGGTGGGGGGAATGTGTGTGGGGGGAGTGGTGATTATTCATGGCCAAGTCTAAAATTAACCTTCTAAAAAGTATAAAGGGGGCCATGAAGGACGAGAGGAATTACTTATATCACAATTAATTTAGCTGTGGAGGGGAGATGAGATGGATGGAGGTTTCGGTCGAGGGGTGTGTGGTGAGCGAGACTGAATGGATTTGTTTAGTCAGTGTCTCCTTTATTTCTAGTTCCTGTGCCTTTCTGTGAAACTCAGACCAGGGTTTTTCGTCTGCTTAATCAAGACCACCGCATTAAACGTTACAAAGGCCGTCATCCAAACAGAATATTAGGATCAACGGTTATATCATTCTGTGAGAATAAAACATCTCTCTTCTGCAGAGTGGGCCATGCACCCTGTGGGAACAAATTTGTAATAATAATAATAATAAAAGACTGACTATTCCTTTATGTCTATTATGTTCAACCCATTCACTGCATGTTCATATGAGGGTACAGAAACACATTTTGCAGAATTATGGACATTTCGTAAGTTCTAAATGAAAAAGTTTTCTTTGTGAATACAGCCACTTTATTTGTGAAAAGATTAACAAACTCCAAAAGTCTGTTTCATAGAGACACGTCTTGTTACATAGCGTATGAAAATCTGTCTAGTTCTTAGTTGCTAATGACTCCAGACGTACCACTATAGCTGCTTATATATAATGCAAGTCTGGTCCTTCCCTACGAAAAAGTTTTAACAATAGTTAGAAAAGTTCAAAGTGTGTCTAGCCTCACTGGGAACAAACCTAGGCTTTTTAATCTGAATAGTTGTCGGCATTTCATCAAAATTTCAATACAACCGATGCAGCCTTTAGACATATCTGTCAAAAAAATCCTCATCTGTGGTCGCATTTGCATTTCATCCGCATGCATTAAACATAGCAGGCAGTACTTTGCCAAATGTATTCACAATAATAGACCTCTCTCTCTCGCGCACGCGCTCTCGCTGTGTCTCTCTCTCCCCCAGCTCTCTGAGGCACTGCTCACCGCCCTGAACCAGAACCTGGTGCAGTTCACACTGCGGCCGGGCGTCCAGGTCACGGTGTACTCAGCCCACCTGTCCGCAGGTAACACACCTGTACACGTCCGACCACCATCTTGTTTCATTTTAGCGGGGGGAGGGCTGCTATATTATCCAGCCTCAGTGTAACATTAGGCATGTCAAGAAACGCGCTGTCGTTGAAATCTAATTAAAGGTACAATATGCAAAGTTTTCTTCGTTTTGACATATGCTCTGAAACACAGTCTGCGGTGTAGATGCTAGTTTTAAAGCTATATGTATCTAGAGCTAGTATTACTCCAACTCTGAGAAATTCTGTGTCCTTTTTTGTTTTTAGAGCGTCGCGTTTTGAGGGTGGGCATGTTTTGGAGGCTCCTTTCAACTCAAAATTTCAACCGGAACTGTCGCTTAAAAATCGCCAATCTTGCATATTGTATCTTTTAATTATTTGACTGCGCCCCTCAACTAACAACCCCCAACCCTGTGTGTGATTGGCTCCCCACATGTAGCTACACAGAGACATTCAGAGAGTGAGCATCGTTACAAGTATGTGTGCCTCTTCCTATTGGAGATGCTGCTTCTGTCCTAGGGGGCTTATAAGACCACCAGTAAGAGATGCCAATACTATACCGTACTAAATGATGATTCATATTCTGTGCAACGCAGGCGCCAATTTGTTGTTTTATGTTTTATGACATGATGCATGATTTAGCTGCAAGCAAAACCCATCATTGGGGTCCCCTTTATGCTTTGTTGTTCTTCTGTCCTTTCCTTTATGTTATTTTGCATTGCAGCGCCCCTAGTGGACACCAGTGAGAACCACAGCGGCTCGGCCATGCTAATGCTGCTATCTGTAGTGGTTGTGGGATTAGCTGTATTTGTCGTCTACAAATTCAAAAGGTAAAGTGTTCCCGGGGTGTCACGTGTCTGTAAAGCATTCATAACACACCTTGGGGTGAAAGGTATACAGCAGTGAACTCTGACAGCTCCGTAAACAGTGTAAACAACCAAGTTGTGCTCGTCAAATGTCTACAGGGAACTCTGACTGACTCCTGAAGTGGACATTTTTGAGTTTAGTATTTTTCTCACACCCTGGCAAGACGCTGGCCTCAAATCCATCTATTGATAGGTTCTTCCACACACACTCACAATACGTTGTAAATGTCAGTAGCTCCAAAGGTATTATCAATATTTAGGTGTATGTGGGGGGGGGGGGGGGGGCAGTTGACCTTTTTGCAAAATGTTGAATAATTTCTTAGGGCCTGTAAGCAGCTTCAAAGTGAAAAAGTCCCAGAGCGTCCGCAGGCGAGCTCAAAAGAAAGTTTAAACCTGTGGATAATTAGGGGGTTTCACAGAAACATATTGGCTAATGTGCATAACAAACAAAAAAGATTGCTTAGATTGCATAAACAGGAACCAGAGCCTTTACTTAAGGAAGTTGTGTCCGTCCTAGGAGCCTCAGGGAGTGGTGTCGGTATTTCATGTATTCATCAGTGTTTTGTTGTATATGCACGGCCTCATTGTGAATCTTTTCTCAAGGAAGATCCCAGGCCTCAACGTCTATGCGCAAATGCAGAACGAAAAAGAGCAAGAAATGATCCAAAGTCCAGAAAGTCCGACAGATAGCACGCCCGACTCCCAGCGGGGCCTGGTGGCATCCTCGGAGATTCTGGACACAGAGTTCAACTCACGGCCCAACGGTAAAACACCAAGCACTCTTTGATTTTTCATGTTTTTCTCTCCCCAACACGACTTTCATTTGGAATGCGCCCGTGAGGCGGTGTGTGTCGTCATGTTGTCCCACCTGTCGTCGCTTTGTTTACAAGTGGCCCCGGCTAGGTTCCACCGCCACCCGTTACTGCCCCGAGGGTTGGCCGAGCCCGCCTCGGTCAGGAGTTGAATCCCACGGAGATACAGGCAAAAAAAAGCAATGAAAAATCAATAAGTATGCACATTTGGATAACGACTCGCTTTTTCTGTAATTCCTCTAACACCTGGGTGCGTTCCTATTCCTTTTCGCCACCTTTCACTATTTATTGATTCCAACTTGGCTTGGTTGCTTGGATATCCTTTTTTTCCCTCTTTTTCTCCTATTTTTCCGCGCCTTTTTTCGGTCTCACCTATTAACCGAGAAGGAGGTCTGCTGTGTTGCGGCGTCCCTGTTCCTGCCTGAATGGATTTATACCTTTCCTTTCACACATGAAACCTTGCTGGGGTTACGCGTGGCTGCTATGTCTGCAGTGATCTGCTGCACTTTGCTATCAAACCCTTCTCTTCCTCCCTGTGGCAGTTATCAAGATCTTTCGCTTTCGATCAAAAAAAATACCCCTCTCGTCTCTCGGTCTGCCCCTGACTTTGTCCCCTCTCTTTCTATCTCACTCGCTCTTTTCAATGAACAAAACCAACACAATGAGTTGCGTCACTGTGGATGATGATGGCGAAGTATCTCTGTAACAACTCCTAATTCCCTGTTCTTTCTTCCTCCCTTTTTTTGTTTTGTTTTTTTTCCTTTCAAGGATGTACAGAACCCTGTATATATGTAAAGTCCTCACCGGGCCTCCCTACATATGTCAATGTCTAAACACTGGACCTCGGTCACCAGTCTCCCAAGACTGTCCTGGTTTCTGCTTTTGTTTCTTTTCCGCTGTTCGGGACACGTGTATGGTTTGGAGCTTTATACCTGCGCATATGTCGGAGGTCGCTGATACATGCCACACTCTGCAGAAGACGGAGAAAAAAAAATACTCTGTGGAGGGCTTTCCTTTTGGTTTTAGTTTTTTTTTGTTTTAAACTCCTCAAGTATGTTTGTTCGATGAAACATTTCGATTCTATTTATTCATACGAGTCCACTGCGTAATCTAGACCGAAAGCCAGCATGAACTCATTAAGGGAAGAGAAAAAATAACAAAAAAATTAAGTTTTTCGCTGAACGGAATTCACAGTTTGTTTGCTGTACTATAACAACAATGGCAGTATTGTATTATGTATTCATGGGAATATCATTTACGGAAGAATATCATTGAAATGAAGCAGATTTTTTTGTAAAATCACGAATGTTTATGTAAGAAATGTGTGTATTTTAATACAATTATCAAAGTAAAAAGAAATATAATTATGAAATATATAAATATAATTAGTTATCCATTGTCTCTTCAAAAAAAGATTATGGCACAATACACATTTGATACTACTTACTATAATTTCTTTGCTTTATTTATTAACTCGATATAGTTGCAGAGTTTGATTTTCACATACCTTTGCCATTAATGCGTTCACACATTTCCTCCCATTCAATTGAATTGCCTCAAACAAACAGTTTGAGGCAGTCTATTTTTCTTCTTGGAAACAATAAACCCGTGTTGTCACCTGAGGTGCAGGAAGCACAGGCCTGCACAGTTCATCAATCTTTACCCACTCTGGAAAATAACATGGAACTGGAGGATTGTAAAAAAATAAATAAAGGGGACCATCCCAGCAGGAGGTGATGCAAAGTTAACTCGCTCAAACCGAAAACAAACTCTACTCTACAAGCATCCACGTCCTACTGAGAACAGTGTGCTGTAATGTACCCACGTCGAAAATGTAGGTGGTTGTTAGAATGTAAGACAAGCCCTTTTGCCTCACTGGTTGAAAGAGCAGCCTCACAGAGGGGAAGGAGAGGAGAGGATGGAGGGAAAAAGACGTGGATCACAGCTTTTTCGGGGACTTGGACAAATTAGGGGGTTTCTGTTTGATAGAGCAGGAGAAGTTGACTTCATGAATACTTATTACCCGCCAGGCCCCGCCCAAGGCTGGCTAAGGTTGGTGACACAATTAGGCTAATGTCCAGCTCCTGCTCAGAAGTAGCGTCGCTCTTTGTACTGCTAACTCATTAGCATGCTCTGTGCAGATGCTATCAGGCTACATTGAGGGTAACGGGGTCAACCTCCATGGTCGACTTTTTTTTGGGGGGGCTTGAGTGGAATCCCGAGAGGCGTACATATGTAGATTGATTACGCCGCAAAACTTTTTTGAAGGACCTTTATTTATTTTTCATCTCTTTTTTCTTCAAGCCTTGTAACAATTGCCCAATGTCTACGGAGTTCAATGTTGAAAATATAAAAACTCACACACGCACACACACACGAACATGAACATGCTCACGGGGAAAGACATTAGGCTTTCAAAGCGTAATTGTACAGTTGTTTTAATTTCCGAGCAATAGATGTTTTGTTTTGGGTTGCTTTTTTTTTTTACTGCTGTGCCCTGTGGGTTTTCCATTTAATTCATGAGCCAAGCTACTGACTGACTAACTGGTTGACTGTGCCGTCCGCTGTCTCCTGTTTTAAAGGGAGCACTGTGTACACTTTTCCTCCGCTGTTTAGCTTCTAGTCCCTCCTTCTACCACAACACTGAGCCGACGTTGTAGTCTCAGCGGAAGATATGAGTTAACAGCTTAGATTTATCTCTTCCATTTACTTTCATGAGCGACTGGCACCGGTAATAATAGACACATTGTGTGTACGTTGTGGGTGGTTATTTATTGCTACACCATAGGCATGTGGATCAACTTGCGCCTGAGGATAGAGACACGTGACAAACAAAGAGAATACTTCAACCAACTCCAACCGACTTGACAGGCGACAGGTTCCCATAACATTCATTGAACAAGTGGGGAAACGACGGACATAGCGCTCCTTTTATCGGAGATGTGTTCATCTCTGAGCTGCATGCCAAGGTTATCTTGGGAAGATTTCTGCTTTCATTCTTTTTTTTTTTATATATCGTCCGTGTTTTGTATAATCTAATATCGCAGGACTTACCCTACCCCACTCCCTCAAAGGACATGGTGAAAGGCAAACGTCACAAGTGGTTATGTCCTATCGAGTCCATCCATCAAATATATCTGAAACTCTGCAAACTACTGTACACTGACTACCTAGTTACGGGAATATGTCCTTCACGAATGGAGACGGAAAGGTATAGATTTTCAGTGTCATTATATCCAGATCCAGGCCATTATCCGGGGTGTAGAAATTCTAATTTCCAGTCAGTATTCAAAGCAAGGGACACCCCACCCCCTCCCCACCAGAATCAAATCCCAAAGAATTGATGTAGCGGCTGTGAGAGTCGCTAAGCCTGAGATTTATTTGAGAGAAGAAGAAGGGGGAAAAAAAAAAGGAATAGGATTTAGAGACACCTTTTTGAAATGCATTGGTACTAGCAAATGGAGAAGGACCCATGGAGCGCCAGCATCCGGGTGGTGGCCCCCTGGAGGGCCATACGTCCTGGTTAGGAGCCACAATCATCACACGATAGCTTAGAGGCTGAAATTAAAAAGTAGGATTGCTTTTCGGACGTAAAAAAAACCTGCCCCCCCCCCCCTCTCCCAAATACACCGCCTCCCCGCCCCCCGTAGAGCTAGCAAGACTATTTTTGTAAAGAAATATTAATAATGAATTATAATAATACACAAAAAAAAAGAGTTTTATTACTGTACAGCTTTTGTATAAGAGCAGACGTTAAGGTGTTACAATGTTTTGTTTGACCTCAACTGTGCTGTGTGTAATTGTTTTATGCATTTACAATCATATTTATTAAAACGGGAAGAGTCTGTAATCTGTGTTTTCGTTGTTCATCTCGCAGCATATGAAAAGGTCAAATAAACAGACTTTTTGTGATATAGACAGAACTCCAACTTCGTGGATGGAGCTGGCCAAGGCTTTATCGTACTCCTTTGTTTGGTATAATAATGCATCACTCAGGAGTCCGATTCGAAGGTCAGATCTTCATCTTCTTTCCCCACCTTTGTTTCCTGAACAATCATCCTCTGACGTCTGTTATGTCCGTCAGCCAATCCGGAGGGAACCTCTGCTATCACTAGATGTCCTTAAACGGGAAGTAAGATGATATAACAATGACAGCATGGTGAATGGCGATCAGCTTTTTTTTATTTCAAAGGTGCATTGAACCATGCATCTTATTTTTGTCTTGTATTTAAACGTGTTTATCTGGGCTATATGATCTTGAACATAGCACTGTATTCCATTTTGACCACAGTTACTAAAATAGGACCATCATTTGGATAAAACAGGTATAAAATCCAAATTTTCTGCCAGGTGTCCACCAACCAGTCTGCAATCGTTTTACTCTGCTTCAAAATCCAGATGCTTTACTAGCATTGGATCAAGTGGTGCTACAGACTACTCCCCATTATCTTAACAAGCGCCGTCCATGAACTGAATAATGAATCTTGAGGCGATGCCAGGCGCTGCAGGGGGTCTAACAGACCATAATTAACGACTTAGTTTCAAGGTCCCCAAAGTGAAAGTCAATGATGCTTTTGGCGAGGGGAGACAGACAGACATACATAGACCAAACCGCTCTATGGAGTCCCAAAGAGGGTCATTCAGGGTTCGAAGCTCCTCGCATGGACCGACGATGAGAATGCTGGGATACACAAACCGTACAACTTAATTATACAGGAACTTCCACAAAGGAAAAGCCCTCATGATTAACGACAGCCTCGTTTGTTTAAGGCTGCAAACTGAAGTCCTACATCCGTATGCTGCTGCAGCCCCCTCCACCAGAAGAGCCCCTGTGCTGTCCTGTACTAAAGGGAATAACGCTGGAGTCATGTCAATACTGATGATGCAGCGGGAAAGTGCTTCATTTTGTGCTGCTGATGAGTGGAGAAATGTGGAGGGGTGGAGGTGGAGGTGGAGGGGGCGGAGCTGGCGGGGCTGGCTTCTATTTAATCGTTCTTGGGCACACACACAATGGCTGACTCAATGCCCAGAGGGAGGCCGAGGATTACCCAGGAATCAATGCCAAAAAAGGGGGAGGAGGGGTAGGGGAGGGAGGGAAGGGGGAAGGGGGGAGGGGGGGGGACAAGGGTGGCTGGGATGTGCTGACATCTCAAGGCAGTCCACTGTGGAGCCGTCGCCGTCCCCCCCCCCCTGTGGGACAGACAGCCGATACGGCGGCCCCCCGGAATGACGGCTCATTGTTTGTGAAGGAGAGCGCGTTCTACCGGAGGAACTCTCGGGCACGCTGGGGAAATATAGCAGGGGGATTAGTGGGGGAGACGCACACAGTGTGTTGTAATGTTAACATGACATCAGCGTTTGGCTGCGGTGGTCGGTAGAGTGGAGAACGGGCGACCTCGCCCCATGGTGTTCTGCGTGTGATGGCGCTGACCTTGAGAACGGCGTGCGTCGAGTTTTGTGAAAAGGGAACGGCTTTGTTTGATTTTGTCCCGGTTTGGAGATGGATATTGAAATGGTGAAGTGATGATTGTCATGGTGAATGTGATGGTTACGTTTTCATAGCTTTTCCTCAGTGGTCCTGTTAACGTGGTCATTGATATGAGTGTTGTAAGTAGTGTTGTAAGTGTAGGTAGCTTGTGAAGGACTTTTATAGAGGGAACAAGGACTTTATTTCATTTCAGCCATTGTCATAGAAACTGTTCAAGGACATGCTAGGTTTGTGTGTTTGTTTGTGTGTGTTTGTGTGTGTGTGTGTTTATCCACTGCCTACTGCTTTTACCTCGAGTACGTCTACACTATGCTTTTATGTTCTCATGGTTTTACTTATTATTACTTGAACATGAATTGTTTTGTGTGTAGTCGTGGGCGAATCTGTGTGTGTGTGTATGTGTGTGTGTGTGTGTGTGTGTGTGTGTGTGTGTGTGTGTGTGTGTGTGTGTGTGTGTGTGTGTGTGTGTGTGTGTGTGTGTGTGTGTGTGTGTGTGTGTGTGTGTGTGTGTGCGCGCACATGTTTCTAAAAATGTACCAAAATCCACAGTTTAGTACTTGTCTGTTTTTTATTTGGACTAGTTTTGAATAGTCTTTTTTGTGAATTTTTATGAAGTATATACTCCCTATTATATAATTTAATAAATATATTTCTCAGAGAGAGCATCTCTCGGGCCCTGCTAGTGGAGGTCAGGAAGGTCCGAGATGACAGAGCTACTTCCACCTTGTGACGGAGCAGGGTTGAGGTACAGAAGGGCACGGCTAACAAGCCAGCCATCCACTATATTACCTTCAGCACTCAGACTCCTGGGCTCTCTCTCTCTCTCTTTGCTGTCTCTAGCTCTCTCTCTCGCTCTTGCTCTCTATCGCTCTCACTCTCTCTCTAGCACTCTCTCTCGCTCTCTCTAGCTATCTCTCTGTAGCTCTCTCTCTCTCTGTAGCTCTCTCACACTCTCTTATCCCTCTCTCCCTTCTTTTACCTCACTATCTCGGTCTCTCCTTCTTCCTCTCCCCTCTATCTCTTTTGCTCCTTCTCTAGCCCTCAAGACATTCAAAGTGTGGCGAGGCGATAAAGCCGGCGCCGGGGCAGCAGTCAAGGGAACAGTACCCTGGTGTCCTGCCTTATTTGCATGTCCCATTATTAATTGCCGTTGGAAATGCCGGATTTGATTAACGGGGAGTCCCCCGGGGGGTAGAACCCCCTCCCCCAGCCCCCCCCCCATGGCCCAGCCAGAGTAGTGGCTCTGCTTTTTTGACCTTCTTATGTAAAGTGGCTGGTGATGATGGAGGGGAGCCGAGTTTACTCGGCGCTATGGAGTGGATGAGTGCAGGGCTACACACACTCATTCACTGACTCAGTGCCATGTTGGCTCCACGCACCTCCAAGCTAGCCTAGCTTATGTCCACACTTATTGGCCCTAATTTGCTGTGAACGAAAATCCCGCACTTTGCATGCTAAAGTGTTTTGAGTGCACAGAAGGTCGCGATACAAATGCTAAGTTTTTCGTTTTTTTTTTTATAGATATACATTTGCATGTGACGTACACAACGGTGCAACCAAACTGAATCCACCATGCACAAGCATGCCAACGCGGTGCATGCGAAGCCATGCAAACAATAAACTGGATATTTTAAAATTGATCGCCGTCTTTGATATGCTAATGCCGCGTTGAATCAACTAACAGCCCAGCATTTGCATTCTGCTGATTACTTTGTATTTATAGCATGTACCAGGCTGCTAGGTATTACTATGCATGACTTTGTGCGCACAACAGCATGAGCTGATTTGGTTTTCTTTTCTTTTTTTATCTTGTGTGGTCCATTGCACCACCTCACCACTAATAGGAGGTGACAATGAAATATGGCTTAAAGCAGACTTTGAAGTCACTGAAATTGAAAAAGCAATGTGTGTATCACTATACCAGCTGATTAAAATCAATGTGTGTGTGGCATGTGTGTGTGTGTGCCTGCAAGCATGTGTGCGTGTGTGTGTGTGTGTGTGTGTGTGTGTGTGTGTGTGTGTGTGTGTGTGTGTGTGTGTGTGTGTGTGTGTGTGTGTGTGTGTGTGTGTGTGTGTGTGCCTGCATGTGTGTGTGTGTGTGTGTGTGTGTGTTTGCTGCAGTGTGACTTGCCTGTTATGACAGCTGAGACAGTGCCTGAACAGAATGATTCTAATATGCAATTACACAAACATGATGCATGATTATGTGGACACTAGGCAAAAAGAAACTAAAGGGGTGAAAAAAAACACTTAAGGAATTAAGATCTTGGTTTACAGGCCTGTACAGTTAGACCAACCGTCACACACACACTAACACGCACACAGTAAAACAAATGTTCCCTCACATATTATATGCAATGGTCAATTCAAAGCTGATCAACGAGAAGATTGAGAAGATTTTTTAACAGAAAAAAAAAACCAAAATGCAAAGATGTTGCATTCACAAACCTGTTATTGACAAGATGGATATAGGCAAGATGGATAACCCAGACTGATCTGGGAAGAGATGCCCTGATTGGTCAGAAATTAGCCTAAATTACAGAGGCAGGCACATTGTCTGCCAGAACAGATAGTTCACAGAGCATTTCACTTACTAATAGCAGACGGATGGCGATGGTGTTTCTAACAAATTGGACTAAAGCAATAGCCTTTTACCAACCTAGCACCTTTCAAAGATGATCCTTTCTCCTCAGACAGGCAATGCATTTCTTCTATTATTAAAATAAATAAAGGGAGAATATTCAGAGTACGTTGTCCATCAATAAAGCGGACCCCACAATTGATCCATCTTTGATCTGGCTCACTTTATAAGATTAAACACTGCAGACAGCAATTTATAACAAACACGTTTACAGCATTAGTAAAAAGATAGTAGGCAATCATTATGGTATCCGTCCATACACCCTGTTTAAAATAAATACGCGATTTGAAGCACACATATTGTATTTTGTGGAGGAGGGCCAAAAGGGATGTTATTCTGGAAAACATTAAGAATGGATCAATAATGCACCTTGACGCCCATAACTTCTCCAATACGGCCAAGCCGGGGGTGCTGTCGGAGGAGATGGGGCCCAATTTGGCCACCCATGTATCACCTAGATGCTCTCCTCATTCCTCTTCATGTACCTCCTCCTCCCTCCGCCTCCGGCCAGGTTAGTTGTTCCTCCTTCATCTGTGCCCCCCCCCCCCCCCCATCACCTCCCAAGCCCCCCCCCCCCCCCCCCGCCCTTCCCGCAGGGTAGTTTCACCGGACACGCAGCCATGAACATAAAGAACATGAGAACTTAGTACGACAATTAGGCGCAACACAACAGCCTGAGTAAGTCACTGAGCTCCGGTAGATGCTGACGCACTCTCCTGAAGGTCCCAGTGTTCTTCTTATGGTCACCCTCCTTGAGTTTCCCATCCAAGGCTCAAGTCGTACTTCTTTATGCTCCTCGGTCCATTTGTCTTCATAGGTTTCAGTCATGTTCGTAGAGCCGCTTTCCTCCTTAAGGCCGTGCACGCGTGCATGCATGTGTGCATACTTGTGTGTGTGTTCATTGTACAGCCTCATCCAAGAGGACAGGAACGGTGACTTTGTGCTCACTGTCAAACCAGATCTATTATAGAAGGTATTTTTTATTATAAGCAGCAGTATTACTTCATCAGAATGTCTTCGGTTAAACACTGCTATTTTTTCCTTATTTTAACGCTCAGCGTTACAGATCTGTGGGATGATGAATGGCTGGTCAGGCAATGCATTGAAAAACATCGCGGGCAGAATCACTTTCCGTGATGAGGGAGGAATTCATAATCACATCCATCCGCTGAGATGTCTCATTAAAGGGGGATCCAGTGTCCTCACCCGTGGATATTTATCTGCAGAACGGTGACTATTTTTTACCCTGTGCTTAGCCATTTGTTTCTAATACGTTATAATGACCAAATAATGTATTCATTGAATGGATTTGTGTAATAAGTTCCCAGCCTTTTAGACATCCACCCGACTGGGACACTTACACATTAAACACTGTCAAAGTGTCGCAATCTTCAGACTTCAGACGATTTACACGTAGGTGTTTAAAAAAAAAAACGCTTGTCAAAATTGTCAGTGAGTTTGATTTTGTTAGTTTAGGTTTATTTCATGTTGGCCACATCACCATAACATTTACACAAATTAGCATTCAGTCAACTCGCTGGATACTCGGACACCTCCGGGGAGGTGATGGGAAGACATAGATCACTGCGGCATTATCATTGAGTTGAGTGGTGATGTCGTCTCCATACGAGGACAGCAGGTGCTGTGTGTGTGTGTGTGTGTGTGTGTGTGTGTGTGTGTGTGTGTGTGTGTGTGTGTGTGTGTGTGTGTGTGTGTGTGTGTGTGTGTGTGTGTGTGTGTGTGTGTGTGTGTGTGTGTGTGTGTGTGTGTGGCATGTGCGCGTGTATGTGCGCGTTTGTGTGACAGGGGCATGCAGAGAAGATTTAGGAGCGCAGTATGCTTTCCTCTCGACAGGGGGAGATGTGACTCTGTCATCGTCCTGCTTGCTGTCAGAGGATCGCATCATATCGTCCATGCATGCGCCACACCCCTGGCCACTTCCACCGTCATCCCTGTGGACACCCCGAGGAAGAGAGTCACAGAGAGAGAGAGAGAGAGAGAGAGAGAGAGAGAGAGAGAGAGAGAGAGAGAGAGAGAGAGAGAGAGAGAGAGAGAGAGAGAGAGAGAGAGAGAGAGAGAGAGAGAGAGAGAGGAGAGAGAGAGAGAGAGAGAGAGAGAAGAGAGAGAGAGAGAGAGAGAGAGAGAGAGAGAGAGAGAGAGAGAGAGAGAGAGAGAGAGAGAGAGAGAGAGAGAGCCACTTAGCTGCTGTCACCATGATGCTGATATTGTAGGAAGCACAGCTCCCTTCTCTCATGTCAGCGGTTGGGGAGTTTCCATGGAAGCGGATGCAGTAATAGCCGAACACGCTTAGTCCTTTTAATATCATCTGAGTAATAGAATCACAAAGCACGCACGGAAGATAACCTTACAGGTCAACTCACGTAGCGTATAGGGAGCCTACAGGCTACAGACATGGTGTACTGAATGCAGTGCATGCAGTGCATTGCTGCCTGGTACCTTCTGAAACCAGTCCAGTCCAATTAGAATGTGATGATAGCTGATATAGTTCAGAGATGTTCTGCACCCACATTATTGGTCTCCACAGGGTATGGCCCAGAGGTCACCGACTAGACAACAACCGTGCACTGGGAACAACACCTGTGATATGAGAGAGCGAGAGGGAGAATTGGGTATTTATTTGACTGGGGTGCTGTCATTTCTCACTCTCTCTTGCTCTCTTGCTCTCTCTCTCTCTCTCTCTCTCTCTCTCTCTCTCTCTCTCTCTCTCTCTCTCTCTCTCTCTCTCTCTCTCTCTCTCTTCTCTTCTCTCTCTCTCTCTCTCTCTCTCTCTCTCTCTCTCTCTCTCTCTCTCTCTCTCTCTCTCTCTCTCTCTCTCTCTCTTGCTCTTTCTTGTTCTTGTTCTCGCTCTCTCTCAGAATCCATTTGTCTGTCTCAACCATATCTTGAACATGGACTTTCAAATCTGTCTCGCCGACACCCACTTCATCATTAAATAACCATGCAGTGATCTCCCTCTCTCTCCCATCTTCTTTACTTGATAGTTTGACACTGCCTTCCAGGTGTGGGAGAGTAAATATTAAAGGAATATTTGATTCTGAGAATCTGCTTTTGAATGTTCATGAGTTTTGTTACGTTCATCAGCGAACCCTTTGGCCCCTTCTCCACTAGATGGCACTGTGGCTTCCATAATAATTAGAAATTTAGGAAACACAAAAAAAAACTGAATCTATGATGAATGATTGACCGGCATTTTGTATATAGACCTCTCTCTGATAGGGTTGTGCAAAGTAGATAACATGGTTTGCCTATCCCTCAGTAGAAAGCTACGTGATTGCTTGGCTGAACTTGATAAAGGTCAGTTTTGACATTGAAGTAAGTATGGTCTCCTTGCCAGGCCGAGATGCTGAGTGGTTAGAGTTCATTAGCACATTCAGCACAGTAGCCGAGACAAAAAAAGCTAAAACCAGTTCTTGCTTGTTTGTTGGGGCGGAAATCATTCAGATAATGCACCTGTTGGATTGATGGCGTGACGAGAATCTCAGCGCAACTGTTAAAGTGATTTCTCAATCACACAGTTGGGTTTAGCGTGTTTAATCGTAACTAATAATACCATTTTTTGGGGTGAAAAAGGGGCCATATTTAATAGCAGGTGTGGGTGGGATTAGCCATTAAGAGCCATTTCCAAATCTGCCCTGCCCTGTGACTCCATACAACAGGGCAGGACAGGTTTTGAAATGGCTTGTAATGGCTAATCCAGGGGTCAGCAACCTTTTCAACATGCAGTGCCAGTTTGAGATTTTCTCATTAATGAGGGTACCTTAAACAACAATATATTCAAAATTAAGATGAATTATGACACAGCGACCCAAAACATTTCCAGAAAACCAGGAATTGCACTACTTCCATATAGTCCACAATCATGTATTAACATTTTAAAGTTTTTTTGGTCGTTATATTTGCAACATGGGCTTACAAATTATAATTACATATTTTTTTAAAACACCATTTTTAGAAACTCATTCAAAAACATATTTGCATGTGAGAAATGTAAAAAACGAGAATAAATGAGAATGTTGGAACCGTCCACATCAATATCTTTAAGACATGTACAGCTATGCAAAACCATGTGAAGGTGATGCATACAGGCCACTTGCAACAATATTTTAAATAGTTTCTTCTCTATTACTCACAACATAGGTTTAAAAACTATTAATTGATCCCATTTCAGGACACTGCTTTCTGTAACTAAACATATTAAACATATTTATAAAACATATTTATATTCATATTCATTAAACATATCTATTAAACATATTTGCACTGGGAGGAAATGCCCAAAACAGAATAAAGTGCAAAAAAAAATTGGTAGTAATGATTAGGCTGCTGCATAGTGCTGTGAATTTTTTTTATAATCATAATAATATACACACATACCTGTATATATGGCACGCGTGCTAGATTGCACATATGATATATATAGATATGCATATATATATATTATTTATATAATCTATATATATATTATACATAACACATACCTGTATATATGGCACGCGTGCCTAGGGTTGCCCACCCATGGGCTAATCAAACAACCAACAATTGCAAGAAACTGATTTAATTAAAAAAAAAAAAAATCTCTTCCTCAAATAATAAATGGTTTGTTTTTGATTTAAAACTTTAATCCAAAGATTATTCCAGAACTTCAATGGCCAAATGGATCTCTGCCTCAGTGCAGCTGGCCATTGCACTGGCTGCCCTACAGAAAAAAAATAATTTGGGGCTATATATCTGCGCTTTGTTAACCTGTCTGCCCAGGGCACGATTTATCCCGTGTGTGACAGAAGTTTGATGTTTCAATCAGTTTACACCCTTCAGAGACATGCAGAGAATAACCGGAACCACATATGGATGACACTCAGAGATACATACAGATTTCATCTTTGTATTCATTGGCACCATAATTACACTATGTGTTCTGTATCCTTTCAATGTGGATTTAGCTTTTTTGTGTTTTCGCTAATGTGAGGCATAGAGAAGAAAATAGCCTCAAGTTCAGTGTAGCGGAAAGAGTACTGTGTCATCATTTCCATCCCATACGTAGGATTGTTGGCCTTTCTATTATTAATCTGTTTGTTGTCCCATTAGTACCAATAGATCTGGATTCCATTTGAAACAATGCTAGCATCTCAGCTTTTGAGAAAAAGCACTGGTCATAATGGAAATAAATAAAAGAGCACATGTTGATTCTGCTTTCGATTTCCTAATAACCCAAGGGGCTCATTGCACACTAAAGAACGGCTTTTGTATTTCCATGCCGAATTTTCTACATGCCTTTATATGAACAATATTATTCATTTTATTGGATTATGAAAGCACAGAAACCAATCGAACACATAAAACCTCAAATGCTAATGCGCCTGGGTTAGCATAACTCGCTATACATGTTGTTGTCACACGCCTCATCGTTGTTGTCCTATAAATTAATCTCACTATGGCCTTCCAGATTCAATTTTTCCCAAAACTACACCCCCACAAACACATGCACAAGATATTGCAGAACAAAGTTTAAAAAGTGTACAGCATGTGCTTTCATGAGCGGCTGGCCGTCTCTGTAACCATGTGGAAGTGCAAACAATAACAAAGCACCACGCATATTCAAACAAATTATGGATTGCAATAGTAATCAACCAACTTGTTAAATCAATACAGTCCTAATAAATGAGTAACAGAGTGAATGTGCGTATGTGTGCACAGATGGAGGGAGCGAGAGGGAATGGGCTGCTGTGGTAAAGACATATGCTAGGTGCCCAGGTGTAGCTTATTAGCCTAACGACCCTCGATGCACAGGCAGACATGTGGGAGTCCCACTGTCGCATTATGACGGTGGCCAAGACGGGTGGAGCAAACTGTACACAAAACCAAACTAAAACGCTGGGCGATTTTTGAAAGATACACAAGGGCATTAACAGAGCAAACCAAAGCAAAAACCTCAACAACACTGCAGTCGCCGAAAGCACATCACAAAAGCCACAACACGAATCGAAGTAAACGTCAAGGGATGGCCATTATGTTATTGTATGTTATATGTTATAATATGATGTCTTTCCACTAACTGCAGAAAGCCATTTATTTAAATCTATAATACAACTTCTCAAAGGGAACAGAAATTTCCTTGTCCGCGTGTGCAGGCAATAGTATCTGCTTTGTTAGATTGTCAACATCCGTTTACACTCACTTTGTTTTTCTTGTAGATTTCACAGTTTGCAGTTGTGTTGTTGTGGCATTTGGAGCTTTATTGCGTCCTTTGCATTTGTGTTGTGCCTTTTGCATTTGTGTTGTTGCGTTTGCAGTGGTGTTATCCGTAAATACCCTTGTGTTTCTCAATTTTGCAGAGCGTTTTGGCCATGCATTTCGTTCTTCCCCTCTCGGCCACCGTACATTGCAAAATACAAACATCCTAAGGCCTTCTTGCACACACTCACACACACAAACACGCACATTGACACCCTCACGCCTGGCAACCATACACATTCCACCTCTTCTCTTTCGTGAGGTCATTTGCGGCGTGTTTAGCCTGCTAAAGAGATGGAGCAGATGGTCGTATAGATAGACTACTTAAGGTCTCCATTTACACAAAGAGCAGAACGACCGGCCACACAACATAGATACCAAACTAACGCATTCCCCCGACGACTCAGGTCTAACAGGCTATCTGTTAGCCCCCCACCACCTCCACCACCACCACCACTGTGTGACCAAGAGTAATTATCTATCCTCTCAGGGAAATCAATCCAGCATCATGGAGTGCTTCAAGAAACCGCTTTGCCCATCGTTTACACAATGAGTCGCCATGTTACCGCAAATTTGACTGGGCTGCCTGAGATGGCTGACTATTCCATCCAATGGGGGCTCTCCGGTCTCCCAAGATCTCCCCAATCTCCCAGACCCCAACATAGGCGGCAGGCAGTTCAACAGGTCATTGACAAAATATTGCAAAACATGTTTGGCGAGTCTGTCCTGAACCCTGGGTCAGGGTTGGTGTGTAACAAGATGGATCTGGTGTATTGTGAAGATGTTTGATGAAGCCTACTGCTCTACAGAGCAGAAGGCTTCACATTGGCTGGGTTTTCCCTGCCCCATGACCCAAGTGTACTTTTTTATAGTTGTTTTATTAATTTAGTATTTTTTACTTTTTGTGTTTCTGAATTTGTGCTTCATGTTAATCTAGATGAAAATAGTGGCATCACAATAGTGTATACTCTGCTAAAATGACAATGGCAAAAGGGAAAATAAGTGTCCCTTTAGTGTCCTCGTAAATGAGTAAATGAATAAAGTGTATATATGTGTGTGTGTCTGTATATATATATATATATATATATATATATATAATATATATATATATATATATATATATATATAATATATATATATATATATATATATATATATATATATATATATATATATACAGTGGGGAGAACAAGTATTTGATACACTGCCGATTTTGCAGGTTTTCCTACTTACAAAGCATGTAGAGGTCTGTAATTTTTATCATAGGTACACTTCAACTGTGAGAGACGGAATCTAAAACAAAAATCCAGAAAATCACATTGTATGATTTTTAAGTAATTCATTTGCATTTTATTGCATGACATAAGTATTTGATCACCTACCAACCAGTAAGAATTCCGGCTCTCACAGACCTGTTAGTTTTTCTTTAAGAAGCCCTCCTGTTCTCCACTCATTACCTATTAATTGCACATTTTTGAACTTGCTACCTGTATAAAAGACACCTGTCCACACACTCAATCAAACAGACTCCAACCTGGAGAGCTGTGTAAGGATATCAGGGATACAATTGTAGACCTGCACAAGGCTGGGATGGGCTACAGAACAATAGGCCAGCAGCTTGGTCAGAAGGCAACAGCTGTTGGCTCAATTATTAGAAAATGGAAGAAGTTCAAGATGACGGTCAATCACCCTCGGTCTGGGGCTCCATGCAAGATCTCACCTCGTGGGGCATCAATGATCATGAGGAAGGTGAGGGATCAGCCCAGAACTACACGGCAGGACCTGGTCAATGACCTGAAGAGAGCTGGGACCACAGTCTCAAAGAAAACCATTAGTAACACACTACGCCGTTATGGATTAAACTCCTGCAGCGCACGCACGGTCCCCCTGCTCAAGCCAGCGCATGTCCAGGCTCGACTGAAGTTTGCCAATGACCATCTGGATGATCAAGAGGAGGAATGGGAGAAGGTCATGTGGTCTGATGAGACAAAAATAGAGCTTTTTGGTCTAAACTCCACTCGCCGTGTTTGGGGGAAGAAGAAGGATGAGTACAACCCCAAGAACACCATCCCAACCGTGAAGCATGGAGGTGGAAACATCATTCTTTGGGGATGCTTTTCTGCAAAGGCACGACTGCACCGTATTGAGGGGAGGATGGATGCGGCCATGTATCGCGACATCTTAGCCAACAACCTCCCTTCCCTCAGCAAGAGCATTGAAGATGGGTCGCGGCTTGGTCTTCCAGCATGACAATGACCCGAAACACACAGCCAGGGCAACTAAGGAGTGGCTCCACAAGAAGCATCTCAAGGTCCTGGAGTGGCCTATCCAGCCTCCAGACCTGAACCCAATAAAAAAATCTTTGGAGGGAGCTGAAAGTCCGTATTGCCCAGCGAGAGCCCCGAAACCTGAAGGATCTGGAGACGGTCTGTATGGAGGAGTGGGCCAAAATCACTGTTGCAGTGTGTGCAAACCTGGTCGAGAACTACAGGAAACGTATGATCTCTGTAATTGAAACAAAGGATTTCTGTACCAAATATTAAGTTCTGCTTTTCTGATGTATCAAATACTTATGTCATGCAATAAAATGCAAATTAATTACTTAAAAATCATACAATGTGATTTTCTGGATTTTTGTTTTAGATTCCGTCACTCACAGTTGAGTACCTATGATAAAAATGACAGATTCTACATGCTTTGAAAGTGGGAAAACCTGCAAAATCGGCAGTGAATCAAATACTTGTTCTCCCCACTGTGTGTATATATATATATATATATATATAGATATATATATATTTATACTATTGCAGCCATAAAAATGGACAATGAAAACCCACCCATCAAAACTAGCGTGAATTCTAATGTTCTCTACAGCTGACCAAATTGCTTTGGATTATCAATTGCTGCCTGTAACGCCCAGTGTCTTAGATTGCAGCATATTTCACATCTACGATTCATCATTTAGCAGAGCACTTTCATTAGTATTTCACTTGTTATGGCAGTGGTTCAAGAAAAACTTGAAATCATGATCTCCTTAACTTGGTTCATAAATATATAATGAGAGCAAGTTATAGGAGTCACAAAATGTCACAGCACAAAACTAAATTCTCCCCAAGAGATTGTATTATACAATCAATTCTGATGTCCTTATGCATTAAGAAACAGACGACCAAAGTGTGTGTGGTGTGTGTGTGTGTGTGTGTGTGTGCTGTGTGTGTGTGTGTGTGTGTGTGTGTGTGTGTGTGTGTGTGTGTGTGTGTGTGTGTGTGTGTGTGTGTGTGTGTGTGTGTGTGTGTGTGTGTGTGTGTGTGTGTGTGTGTGTGTGTGTGTGTGTGTGTGTGTGTGTGTGTGTGTGTGTGTGTGTGTGTGAGTGTGTGAGTGTGAGGGTGTGTGTGTGTTTGTGTACGTTTCTGTGTCGAAGTCAGTATTTCTGCCTGTGAGGTTATGTACAAGTGTGTGTGTGTGTGTTTGTGTGTGTGCGTTTGTGCACGTGTACGTTTATGCATTGGGTGCGTATATGCACAGTTAAGGTCTGAAGTTTGTGAAAGCTTAAGACTGCTGAAGTGAAGTAAAGTTTGGGTCCTTGTGTTGACTTCGAGGGACTCGACTGGATAATGAGGCTGATGATAAGTTAAAGACAAACTTGACGGAACCTGTCAGAGTGAGAAGCTTCACCAATTCATCATCCCACCGTCCTCATTCTCCTCTTTAGAAGAGCGGTAATCAAGACAGTTGGCTGTGCTCCAGCTGTTCCGATTACCAGGAGGACGATAGTGCACCCATCAGCTTTCCCATACCCACATCAGCAAACATAAAACTTCCACCACCACAAAACACACACAGAAATATGGATAAAAAACAAAATGCAAACACGTATCTTGCCCCCCGTCTTGAGATCTTCGTGGAGCTGCGAAACCGCTTGTCCCTGAGGGGTACCCGGGGATGACAGTACCATTCTCATGCTTGTCCGCAGTGCACTGCCGTTCTGCATATTAAAACACACAACAATCTATTTACTGCTGCTGTTAGTTGTCAACCCTGCCCTGATCTAAAGGGGCCCGTTCCGCAGAGCCCTGTCCCATCTTTGCCTCCCCATGGACTCAGTTCACAGCGATATCGCACTTCATTACCGACTCATGATGACAGTTTGAGTATTCATGTATTCTGTTAAATGTATAATGCAAACATATATAAGGGTCCTTCTCCATTGATGGTGTGTTCATGCATTGATAGTAGTCAGAGAGGACATAGTGAAATAAAGAAAAGCCTAATATCTGGTATTTCACTATCATAGCAAAATGAGAGGTTAACATTACCGCATAGTAGTTACAAAATTCATAGAAGAATGGCATTCAGAGAAAAAATTGCTTCCGTAATAGCAAGGGCTTATCTTTGTTTACTGCATGAAGGGGACAATGTGAATGTGCAAGCAGAAAATTGTAGCGTAAAAAGTATATGTTCTGGGTATAGGCTTGACAATGATATGGTCTTGAACACCAAGATTTACCAACGAACACAGTCTCAGGTGGGATCAGGTTTTAGGGTTTCCTGTGAGGGTTGGGGGCTTATACTTTAATGCCCTGGTTTTGTGGTTTGGTTTTGGTTTTAGGGCTTTTCTTTTAGGGGAACAGTCGGTATGAGGCCTAGTTCTTGCAAATCAGTGTAAAGCACCACATTGGGCCAGCATGGGGCCCAGCACATGCTGAGATGATTTAGCCAGAGGGCCCAGGAGTCCCCATGGTGGCCACATCCAATATGGCCGGCCCTTGAATAGTTTGTTTTTGTTCCCTTTCTCTATTTTCTCGATGTTCTTGTTCTCTACATATTCTTTCTCGATTCTCTTGTTCTGTCCATCTTTCTTTCTTTCTTTCCAATCTTAGCATTCTCTTTGTTGAAACGACAACGGGGTAAAAAAATGCAGTTTGAGAAACAACTTTTTGTTTCTTTTGTTTGTATAGAGATGGTGTTAAGAATAATAGTTTAACTTACCAGAAATTAAATCAGGTTTATCTCATGTTAAAAATTCGAGGCCAAGATTAAAGTTTCAGAGTAAATTGTTCATATAGCCATGTGAGTTGACTACATCAGATCAGATGAGGGGCGACAGTGCAGATTTGGCAGACCTGTTTTTTCCGCATTGACAGAACAGAATTGATTTGTTTATATAAACACAATGTCTTAATAAATATATGTTCAGCCTTATTCTTGGCAGGGACAATTCACTGCTTTGCTGACAACGCAGGGTACCTAGTGTCCCTACTGAAAACCAATGCATAAAACAAAGTTAATAAGGGTTTTATCGGCTGGAGAAAACATGGAATACTTGGAATAAGAGTCACAGTTAGGTGTACCCTCATTACAACATGTGAACAGGTAGGCCCGTAGAGCCCTGGCGTCTACCATGCGCAGGATCCATTGAATGCTACGACTGGGTTGAGTTATGGGAGCTGAGGGTTCAGGAGGGTTTAACGGAAGGTTTAACACAAACCCATTTGTTCATCATCAGTGAGTGCATGGGGGTACATCAGAAACAGCATGGTTTGGGCGTCTGGGAGTGAACAATCAGAGATCGACGTGACTGCTGTGTTCTTCCCCAGCAGGGTTTCCACGGTGGAGGACTGTTACTTATACAGGAACCCGACACTTTACAGTAATTAGCACCCGCGCTCTTAACTCTTAATCAAACAAAAGCACTTTGGAAGTTGTGCAAAAAAAAGGAACACATTTCGGGAGCTAGAAGTTGGTTTCCACTAAAGTACAAAGTGATGAAACTTTCTCAGATGTATTCCTTGTTTGAGGCCTTAGAATAAAACTGCAGGCATTAATCTCAAACTACGTCATCAGAATGTTCAATAGTTTCTGTGGAATCATAATCATTTGACTTAACCCCATTTATATACCACTTTATTTAACTTCAGCATTTGCTTCCTGATTTGATTCCCTGTATGAGGTGTTTTTTCTATTTTTAATGCATTATTATAGAGTGAGATAGAGAGGATGGTATTGGAGATAGATGGTAGTACATGCAGCCAATGATCCCGGGCAGGATTCAAACCTTGGTCACTGCGTTCAAGACTGTGCCTATATGGTACGCGCTCTACCCGGTAAGCCACCGGGGCGCCCAGTTCAAAAGGATTCTTATTGAAGAAAGTTATTGGTAGCATGTGGCTCAGAAGGGAGAGGCGATTGGCTGGTAACTCAAAGGTTGCTAGTTCGATCCCCGGCTCCTCCTAGCCGATTGGCGAGGTGTCCCTGAGCAAGGTAGCTCACTGTAACAGTTCCAGAGGAGCTGGCGGTTGCCTTGCATCGTTAACACCGCCGTCCGTTGTGTGAATGTGTGCATGTGTGCATGAATGGGTGAATGTTAGTCAATATAAGTGCTCTGAGTGGCCACTGGTTAAAAAAACACAATATAATTACAGTCAATTTACAATTTTCCCGTGGTCAGAATGGAGGAAGAGGGTTTCGAGTTCATTCTCGACAGACTGAACACCAAAACAATGCCTAGTTTGAAAAAGGAGGGAAATAACAGTTGGGTGTTACAGATTTCCGTGTGATGTCCTCCTACATGCAGTGATTAATGGGAGCAGGGCTAGCCGAATCTGAGTTCATCCATCATGAGCTGTAGTCTTAATTAATGTTGTAGGAGGAAAGCCAACAAGGCCGGGCTTCACGTAAGCAAGAAATATATATCTAGAGGAAAAACCTTTCAGCCCTTGAGGAGGACTGTATCTAAATATAGATCTCTGCGTCTCGGATCACGCACGCGCCGAATGCACAACAGCCCACATTAGTGCGCCCTCATCATGTGAAACACACAGGAACACGCACCTAATTAGCCACTAGCCGGACCCGTTAGCCCCTATCCCAAATGCATTGCAGCCGATGCAAAGATGTTTTACTCACACATACACTTTAACGCGTGCTGACTTTCTGAGTGAATAATAAATGGCTGTGAATGCAATGCATGCTTTAGCCTTGGCTCTGAAATACTTGAGATCTGGTTGATGCTGACCTCAGCCACTACGGCAATGTTTAAATCGTACGTGAGAATATTCTTTATTAAGAACGTTATTCCTTTTTTTTTTTGTTATCCAAGAATTCAACAACAGCCACAGCAAAAAAAGACAAGGCCTTCGCCTGCTGTGGTCGATGGAACTAGACGTATCTAAAGCCAATGTGATTAGCCCTGGATCAGTCATTGGGCAGCAGGGCTAAGCCTTTGTGCAGGAGAAGAAAGTGTTCAATGTTGTGTACACTTTACCAATCTGACAGGAGCAGCATCTGAACGTGGGGACATTATCAAGCTGGCACTCTCGAGATGAACGTATTAAAAGCAAAACAAGATACCTTCGGGGGGGGGGAGAGAGAGAGGAGACACGCTCCACTTCACTGGATAAGATTGAGCACGGCTATCAAACCTTGGTCTGGTTGTCCAATTAGCATCAAGGTTCGTGTTGGTGAATGGTCAAAGGTGGATGACATTTAGTTAAAAAGGCCCAGTGTCAAATGAAAAGACGGATCTCCTAATAATGCCAAGCGCCTCTTACTTACTCTCTCTCTCTCTCTCTCTCTCTCTCTCCCTCACGCTCTCTCTCTCTCTCCCTCACGCTCTCTCCTTCGATTATTGTCGAGTCACCAGAAAGCAACACCCCTTGCTTATTCTAACACCTAATCCTTAACAATAAATCTCCTTGTCTCCTGCTCGCTCGGCATGTATACAGTTCACCCCCGTAGCTCATTACAATATTCTTTCAGCCTCCGTGCTTTTCTCACCTTCTATCTGGAGGCAAGCCAGGCTTTAAGCCAGCGATAGGGGAGCAGACATCAGAAAAGGGAAACTTATCAGCTGCCATGATCTCTTCTCGAGCATTATAAATATGGCATCTGGGAGATGGGCAACATACCTCAATTTAATATATTCCCTCATGACAGCAAGTTAAATGATGAATCTCTCTCCGGACCGTTTTATACCTCTTAGCTGCAGCGGCCCACACCTGAATATTTCATATAGCAAAGATAAAAATGGACGTTTTGGAATGACTTGGTGTATTTACAACGTAGTATTGCTGTATTTACAACATAGTATCGGTGTATTTACAACTAGATATCACGTGTATCTGCAGTTAAACCCCAGATGTGATAAAGGAAAGGAATGAGAATTTCAAGTTAGTTTGATTCGTAAGAAATCCCAGATGCCCTGTCATGGTTGATTCGCTTTCGTTCGTTGTTTTACATTTATGTGTGTGTGTGTGTGTGTGTGTGTGTGTGTGTGTGTGTGTGTGTGTGTGTGTGTGTGTGTGTGTGTGTGTGTGTGTGTGTGTGTGTGTGTGTGTGTGTGTGTGTGTGTGTGTGTGTGTGTGTGTGTGTGTGTGTGTGTGTGTGTGTGTGTGTGTGTGTGTGTGTGTGTGTGTGTGTGTGTGTGTGTGTGTGTGTGTGTGTGTGTGTGTGTGTGTGTGTGTGTGTGTTGAATAGTGTGTTTTCTCTGCAGGGCAATTTTCATCCTGCCACCGTTACCATTTCCAAGAGAAAAACAAGAATCTTTCAATTCCTTGTTCACCACAACACAATGTTAGAGTATGTGTGTAACCATATTATTATATCATTACATGGCATTGTTGAAAACTTGATTCTGTCAATTTGGGTGTTTGTTTGGCGATCTGTAACTGAACCCCTGCTATGATGCAACAGCGGTTGATACGGCAGCTCTTTCCAACTGTAGAATCAAACATCAGACAACCTTCTTTGAGCGAAAGCAATGAAATAATTTATAAATCATAGAATATATTTGTATAGAATAACTGGCTAGCTGTACATTTACTCAAGGATTGCAGACATCATATTTGTGTGTGTGTGTGTGTGTGTGTGTGTGTGTGTGTGTGTGTGTGTGTGTGTGTGTGTGTGTGTGTGTGTGTGTGTGTGTGTGTGTGTGTGCGTGTGTGCGTGCGTGCGTGCGTGCGTGCGTGCGTGCGTGCGTGCGTGCGTGCGTGCGTGTGTGTGTGTGGTGTGTGCGTGTGTAATTCCACACCATGAAATGCTGAAGGGTTAGGTGTGTATGTGTGTGTCAACGTCCGGGGGGGGGGGCTTAAGCCGTACCTTGCCAGGCCATGTATTTCATTATTACATGATTCATGTATTCACATCCGTAACATAGTGCATGGGAACCTCCATTCAGCAATACATGTGCTCACCCTTTATTTTGAGCTAAATAAAAGTCTATCCTTTCCTTCCTGGGACAGTGTATATCTGTGTCCTTTAAGACCTATAGGCCAATGTTTATATTGGGCTGCTTAACAACCAACAAGTAGACGTAGAGTGAGGTTTTACTGGATAAAACCCAGGCACAAATATGATAAATGTTATATTTCAAACATGCGGCAGTAAAGAAATAGCATATATTCTCAGGAGCCCCCGGTGGGTAAGTCAAAGATTAAGAATAACAGTGATCAGTGACAAAGTCTGTCACGTTCTCGGCTCACATGACACCGGTCATCCATCAATATAAAAGAAGGGAACGTCATAATGTTTTTCATCTGAAACATCGTTTCAGATACAGAATCTGAATTCTTTATCTGATACCATGCTGTTCCTTCTTTCCTTAAAATTTGACTCCTAGATGTGTGAAATCATCCAAAGCTCTGTGAACTGGAGGCAGATAGGGCTACATCTCCACCAGTCCATGCCGGTTTTTCGTGCAAACAGAGGATTTTTTTTAACCTATGCGATTAACGTTCAACCACATGGTTCTGGAACCTAGATTAAATCGACTTTCAACCACATGCTTTTGGAATTTGGATTTCGGATTTTCTCAGTGTAAACAGGGCCGATGCTGTTTTTGTTTATCACAGAATTAAAGATAAAAATTTTGACAAAACAGCCAGACCCTTGGCACCAAATAATTGTCTAGCCTTATGGGGCTAATGAGAGACATCTATAGGCAGCTAATTATAGTTTCGTCTGAAAAACAGTCTATGGTTCCCCGTGGGGGTTAGAGTTTTACTTTACAGTATTTGCATCTTCAGTCACGATAAGTCATTAAGCTGAAAGCACATTCGCAAGCAGGGTCGCTATTTATAGAACTATGACACGATATATTTGAAAGGGCTTCAGTTTTAGCTATAGTTCGGTTACAGAGAATATATCCATTAAGGATACAACGGGAGGACACATGTTGCCAGGTGATGATATCCAGGTCTTACATAGGGCGAAAGACTGTAATCTTCTATCGAAAGAGATTATAAATCAGTATTAATTTCCCGGATGGCTTGTTACAACATCACATCAGAATGATAAACAAGGGACCTAAATTCATTCCAACCCATACTTTACTGTTTAGAATCAAAAAGAAAATATTCCAAGGTCATATTAAGGTATGATTATACAGCAATTATTCAATTCTACAATTAGGCTACCCTCATTTTAATTGTTAAAGCTTTATTAAAAAAAATCATGCAAGGCCTAATGAACACTTAATGTTATAGGCAAGGTTAGGGAGTATTGTGCTTGTGTCTACGTGCTTTCCCTTCCCCTTAATTCGGCTTCCATGTTCACAACCTTTCCCCCTGGGAAATCATCGATTAAAAAAAAATACATTCTCATGTTTGCATTTGAAAGAAAACTAATGACCTTGATTAATCGTAGTGGACACAAACCAACCTATTTTTACGCATTTTTATCACAAAGGGTTTTAATTGCATTTTTCTTTTGCTGTTCTCGCTAAACATGAGATGGATCGACACCGCGAGAAATGCAGGCACACATGACAAATGCACACTGAGTACCTGTGTATTCATGAACGCTAACAACGTAGACTACTGCAACCACCCAGACATTTCTGTTTGTACTAAACTATTACCACACAGCCTTTTCAGTGTTAACTTGAGGGCTTAAACACTCAGAAGGTTTAAACAATGCTGGCCTTGGGCTCATTGTACAACCCTTCAAGACAGAAAATAACCATTTCTGAACTCAAAAACTACATGGAAACTCAGGGTCTCAATAACACTCTTACACAACATATATTTGCTGCATGAACTCCCTGCACACAGCTTCGCGAGTGGATGTCACGCAATCCCAGCATGCATCTGAGGAATCACAGCGACATCGCTTTGGCAGTAAAAACCTGTGTTTCACACCATTCCAACCAGCTATCATCCCACAAATCGTGTCAATGGCAAATAGATGCCGCACCCCTGGTTGTGTAACTAGGAGGGGGGGGGGGGGGGCAAATAAAAGGGAAAGCATTTTATCGATCCTGAAGGCTCCCTAAAGACATTCACAGTGGATGGCTTCCATAGAAAACGCCATCAAACCTTCCCGGAGCCAGCAGAGAATTTTGATGACTGTTTGGTACGGTTTCTTTATCACAAGAAACGTTTATTTTATTGAATTCTTCATTTGAGCGAAACAGTTTCCAGCAGCATATTTATCAGACTTTTTCGCAATGGGGGGGGATGGGAGAGGTCGACACTAAAGCCAAAAGTAGGTTTCTTGTAAAAATGCTGACGTGGGAAACGCTCTGGCTTCAAAGTTTCCTTTAGTAGTTAACTAACTCTAACTTGACTTATGGAGTAAGTCCGGTATCCCCAAGTGGAGTCTCCTTCCCCACCTGCACACACACACACACACACACCCTAACGGCTGCAGCGGAGTGAGGGAACTGCTGGGTCCTTACTCCTTAGCCAGCTGCTCCGTGCAAGCGCCCATACTGCCAAGTGCTAGCTCCAGAATGATTCGCTTTAGCACAGTTGATTTGGGTCATGAGCATGGGATCTTCTGCTTCTTTTTTGTTGTATTTATAGATCGGTGTTTGAAAGTGATTATGCTGAACCTACAATTAATTTGAGTTTGATTTCTTTTTTTCTTTTTTTTTACCAGGGACAAATGTTTCTAATACAATAAAAGTAACAGGCGAAAGGTTTCAAAATACATTTCCATAGGTTTGTTTTTAGTTGTTATGCATTCATATATGCTGAAAGTGATTATGCTGAAGCTACAATTATTTTGAGTTTAAGCTACTTTTTACAGCCTCACCGAGGTATATTGAGTTTTGTCTGCGTAAAAAAATAACAGGCGAAAGGTTGCAAAGTACATTGCCATATGTTTCCAAGACCCGGGATATAGACATTTGTTGTTGTTTTCTTCCACTTTTTTAATGTGACTGTACTCTGTGAAAGTATAGGTGATCCCTTGGGTGTCGCATCAAGTTTATTTCTGCTGGTGCCCCTGCATGAATACATAGAGCTCATCTGCCATTCCATCCAACCTCAGCTACTTTCAAGGGAGCTCGTAAAAAAAAAGGGTAAACTTAGTGCTTGGGTCAAATCATATTTTTACTTATTTATTTTGTCATTAAAACATACATACTCATCATGGAGATAGCTCTGTGCTGCAGTAAAAGTCAGCCAGTCAGAAAGCGGTCCAGAACATAATTGCTTGCATTTCAAATAGTTTGAATGGTTCAAGATGAAGGGGTCAAACGAGGTGCATTTCTCCGTCGAACCTCATTCAAGGTTGAATTAAGAATCAGTCAATACGCAAAACAAAGGAATCAGACCTCGTTTTTGGGGTCACTGAATGTTTATACTTGGCTTATATTTCCTCTCTCGTATTCAATTAACTTTTTCGTTCCCCCACACGGCTATGAAATTCAATAACACAAAATGTGGATGGCAAAACAAGATGACTATATTGCCAAATGATTATGTTGTGATGAACTGTGGCCACTGGTCCTATTTATGAGTTGGCATGTTGTGAGAGCACAACTCCTCAATTTTTCCATTTCAGGATTTGACTCAAACCTGCAGTAGTTGTGACGGATATTAAGTGGTTCGACTTGCACTCTCCTATTAAATGCAATACATTCCATAGCCCCCAACAGTTACTAATTCATACATCGGTGGACCGCTCATTGAAAGTCAAACACACATTTATTCTGAGCTACGTTTTCGGAGGCGGTAGAAAGAACACACACTCATTTTGCATTCCGGTTAGGAAAGCACTCATTTGTTTATCTAAGATATTCATGAGGATTGAAATGTTGATTAGAACCAGACCTGTTCTCTCCTCGGTAATTATTGGTCACATAATGAAGATTTCACTCTCCCACGTTCTCTCCTACCCGCTATTTTCACAATATTTTTTCTATTTCTCCTTCTGCTTTCCCTCTTCCGCTTTGATTTTTTTTTTAACTCCGAATGGGGAAGGTTGTTCGGTGATCTAACTGCAGCAGGGGAGAATAATTGGAGGAGAGGACAAGATATTGAATTTTTAATTGTGGCGCCCTAAGAATAGAGTGGCCTTTCTCTGCAATGAAGTTATTGGGGGGAGTAATTCGAGACGCATTAGGAATTCCCCAGGTACTGTTAATGGAGGTTGATGAAGTGACTGGGAATCTATAAGTCATTTAGCGGCGTAAAGTTAAATTGGATGCGGAAGGGGGGGGGCGGGGGACAACTCTGACTGATACTGGAATCCAATCCTATTGGTTGATCCCCCACAGTCACAGCCATATACTGTATTGTCGTAGGGATTTACTAGTGGGTAAAAAGTAATTGCCTCATATTACAGTTGGATGATATGACTGATTGGGAATTGTTACTGCTTCAAATAGTAATAACTATCCCTCACAGCCAATGCAATAAAGACTATAAACAATTTTTGGAAATGTTTTGTCAATTCAATGCTGTATTTTTTTTTATGTAAAAACGATTCAACCACATGGGGAGACAGTATTGATGAAGTATAATATCTCCAAAGATATTATTCTACTAACAAGGTCTTCAAAGATGCCAAATACTTACAATACAAGAAGTGTCATGTTGATCTCAACATGGTATATGTCATCTTGGTAGTAAATGTTTAACTCTTGAAAGCTGCAGTCTGTCCACCACTTAATGACTTAACAAATCACCCTGTGAAATATGGGAGACACCCTATTGATGAAACGGAGTGCAGGACTGCTGACCGTGCAGCAGCGCTCAAATGCGGAGATAAATTACCCCCTTATTTGTCCTATCAGTGTATTCCTTCAAGTGATAACTCGCAGGGCTAATTCCTGTGCATGGTGATACTTGTTTTGCTTGACCTTAAAGAAAATATGGAACGGGTGGAATCTAACAGTATTGAAGAAGAAGAGCGTCAACATACACAGCATGGGTGACTCATGTGCATCTTAAAATGAATTGAAAAAAAAGACTAAATGGAAAATATTTATTATTTCCAGAGAAATAAGGCAGTGGAGGGAGGAACTAATTAAAATAAAAAATATGAAATATAATACGGAAAAAAAAACGGTCTCATTAATGCATTTCATTTAACCGTACCTGTCCTCTTAATAACAAAAACAACACAAATAGTACTAATAAATTCACGTGCTGGTCCAAGAAACCCCAACAACATCAACAAACGAAGACTACTTTTTTTTGCCAAACAAGCAGAGTAGAAGGCAGATCCCAAAAGCAGTGAGCTGAAAGGACAAGGGGGACAGAACTCGGCCTATAACCCGGGCAGGACACCACATGCAGACGAGAAGGAGACTGCCCATGCCCGTAGCCAACTATGAGGTCACCGAGGTCCGGACCTAATTTCTTTAGAGCTAAAAATAAAATCAGAAACTAAATAAACCTGTATAAAGAAAATCAGCGGTTGAGAACTTCTATGAGATGAGTGCAAGCCCGATTCAGTTTAGGCGTGTTACCCTGTGTGACGTCCCCTCACCCCTCAATAAAACTGAACCCCTTCAACTGAAGCACCCCCACCCCTAACGGCCCTGAGCATGTCAAATCTGGAGAGAACACCTTAGTCCAAACACCTGCAGATCCGAATCAATGCAGTGTTGGCCGGAGTTTGTGGTTAAGCCAGGAGCAACACCATCATCAGAACTCCAGTGACTCAATAACATGGGATGAAGGAGATGACGAGGTACAGGCCATTTCCACAACTTTGAGGCAAACCATTGTTCGTACTGAATCATAATCCATTAACTGCGTAATCTGTTTGTGTTTAGGAAACGGTGTAAGTTAATAAGCTCAATACGGTCGGAACACATGTGGTGATGATCAGACATATTTGTATTTTACTCAATAATGTATCCACTGGACCTCGGATAATGACCAATGGGTCAATTTTTATTTTAAATCAAATTCAGTCGAGCCTGTGACAGTGACACGATCATTGTCTCTCCTACTAGACATGCCCATGCACAACACACTTATGGCCATGGACAGCCATTGGACAAATCATCCCCTGCAATCATCCAATTAAAAAATAATCACTAACATGTCCGCTGCTCTGCCAAATCAGGAGCCCCTTGTACGAGAAGGTCGCAGTCTTGTAGAACAAGCGTCTATACAATGCAAATCACTTTGGGAAAACAATAGTGCCGTAGACACAATTAGACCATTAGCATATTTGTTTGGCGGCAATCACCAAGAAATTGTGAAAATAATTGACATTATTAGGATTGTTTGCCTTGGAACCCAAAGGTCCTTATCTGGTGCAAAGCAGAATTGAACCACCACAATGTATAGAGGAGTATAAACAGGAGGAAAACAAAGTTCCTTGTGTGTATGTGTACTGCCGGTGGTAACAAAGGACACACTGGGTCATACTGTCCCTGGCCTCCCAACTCCAAAGACCTGGATCTTTGTGTGTGTGTGTGTGTGTGTGTGTGTGTGTGTGTGTGTGTGTGTGTGTGTGTGTGTGTGTGTGTGTGTGTGTGTGTGTGTGTGTGTGTGTGTGTGTGTGTGTGTGTGTGTGTGTGTGGTGTGTGTGTGGTTTTATGGACTAGTTATGGCCAATCAATGCAGGCGGCCGCTCCAGCTGCGAGGTGGGTGGGCTCTGATAAGTTGGAAAACCCAGTAAGCTCCAAGCTAGAGCCGGTGTGTGCTGAGTCAGGGTGGAAATCAAAGCTAATTGACCTTTATACCGGCATTTGATTCCTCGGTAGGCCGCAAGGCTCCCTGTTGACTGTAGCCCCACCCTGCATGCAACTCCATGCAGACCTGGGATTTAAGACATCTCTGCGTTCATCAGCACTCTCAACTCTGGTCGGCTTTTAACTCGTCCAGAAGTAGACCGCCATCTGTAAGAAAAAGAAAAACCAAGAAGTACCCCCGCTGCAGTGCTGTTGGCCCCTGCGCCTGTGTGTCAATGTTTGGAGGAAACAAACACCGTCCTCCACCACACACTCCAACTGTGACGCTGAGGTAGACGGAAGGGAGATGTCATTCCTCCGCAGACTTCATCCACATGGAGTGGCGTGCCAGGGACGCCTTTATAAAGTAAATAAAGCCCGAAAGGACCCACCACTGGGGTGATTTGGTCTCCAAATCACGGCACCCCCATGCATGTTTTCAGCGAGGCTCAAAGCATCAAGAACAAGTAGCGATTTCCCAGGGAGCCCGGGAATGCGCCAGGTTGCCTTTTTATACGCCGTTCCAGATGCTTCATTAGGGCATGATGTCTTTCATCATTATTCTTTCATGTAATTCTTCGGTACACAGCATCTGCACTCTGCTCACACTGTTTGTTATTTATGCAAATCATTTCCATGAAAAAAAGCAGATAAACATCCTTTGAAATAGGATTGGATGCCTTAACCATTTCTGAAATCACAAGGTGAACAAATTACAGCGGCCGAACGTGACGGTGTCGGGACCCCACACAATATAAAAGCAATTGAAACCACAGCTGTCTCTTTCCATTTACCGACCTGGGTAGGTGCGGCGTGCATTTCCAATTCGAGATGGCGCAATACACACTAGGAATCCCACATGGGTTTCATGGCATATTTTCTTTGGATTTATTTGGATTATTCTCTGTGTTTAGGTCATTTTGACTGTGAGCCACATTAAAGAGCACAACTGCAGCAGAAAAAAACGTGTTCAACTTTCAAAACATTCAAAAGTGCCGGTCATCTCTCTAAAGTCTTGGTAGAGCCGTGTGTGAGTGTATTTTGTTATTTTGTGTTGAGGATTTTTGTTTCATTTGTGGTTAATATACGCAAGACCACAACGTTTCACTGCTAGAAACAGAGTAAGTACGCACATATCCATAGCCATGACCATAACAGTGTTTTATATGTCTTTCCATACCGATGACCGATATAACATAATTGCAAGCCTAAGGTGTGAGGTTTGCATACATTTCCCCAGACAACACCTCCCTGTCTGTCTACACTCCCACTGCAACCACAAGGTCAGCAGCTTGATGGATGTTAAACAACTACACCCCAGGCCAAATAATGAAAGTATTCATCTACACTTTGCTTTTAGAAAATTATAATAGGAAACAATTTGACAGCCAGCGGTATGTCCAAAGGCTGTACACCTAATGTGTACCCTTAATGTGTAAACTTAACTTTGTCATTAAACAGCTAAACCGCGAGTACTTTCACACGTCATCGCGGTGTGCAGCTAGATTTGATGATTGCATCACGTACGAAGCCGCTGGGACCGATGCTATCAAACAAACAGGTGTGGGTGTTGAAAGCGAAAGCGGGCGTCTTGATGATCCCCAATGCAGCCGGTGACACAATAGGTTTAGACACACTTGGTATGGGGGGGCCTTTGTGTTGATACAATTGAAAATGAAAGCACAGATGCCGTCGTAATACATCTTGGGAGCAGCCTTCAGCAGAGAGTCTTAGAAGTGCCCTGACGATATGGCTAGCAGGACCATGACGACGGTTGATGAGTGGGGGAGCCCTCGTGACAGCTTCACTTAGCGTGTCACTCATTTCACCACGAAACACTGCCGTTTGATACTTAAACACTTAATACGAGGCACGCCCGGGTTGTCCTTCTGCACCCACACCATTGGCAAGTGAGTGTGTGTGTGTGTGTGTGTGTGTGTGTGTGTGTGGTGTGTGTGTGTGTGTGGTGTGTGTGTGTGTGTTGTGTGTGTGTGTGTGTGTGTGTGTGTGTGTGTGTGTGTGCGTGTGTGGTGTGTGTGTGTGTGTGTGTGTGTGTGTGTGTGTGTGTGTGTGTGTGTGTGCGTGCGTGCGTGCGTGCGTTTGCGTGTCTGTGTGTGTGTGTGTGTGTGTGGGGAGAGGTCTGGGCTGGTTACATGACCTGATGTCATATCTGCCCTTTTCTATTAGACGACAATTATATCAACAAAAAAAAAACGTCAACCCTGTACATCTTTTTTAACACAGACCTCAAAGGTGGCCTGTGAATGAAAGCGTTAATGCTTCAAGGTTGGATATTTTTATCGTGTTGGTTTATAACCACTTGCTGGAAACCAGTTAATATATCATATCGGCGATAACATAATTGATTAACCAAATGGAGTCAGTAGGGTGCTATGCATTGCCAATAAGATATTTATTACTATTGGCTGTATGGTTGATTTATTCTAAGGTGCAGAAAGATCAAAATTGAAAAAATACTGTTGATACACTTATAGTAGGATAGTCAGGTAGTAACAATAAAGGGAAATGCAAATTAAAACGTGGCATTTAAAAAGTCTAACAAGCCTTGTTACATTTGACCAATTGAAGGTTAAGAGATTCAGAGACAGATAATGTTGAAATATTGGAATTAAATATGCATTTTATCGACACATTTATCTGCAATAGAAAGTCATTTCTATGCAGTATGCACACCAGATTACTAAAACGGTGTTAAAATGATCTAAGCGCTATAATAAAATAATCTCTTATCTTTTTAACGGCTCCTCCTCCTCTCAAATATCTAAATGAACATCAGCACCAGTTAATCCCATGGTTATATAGTGCACTATCTATAATACATCACGGTTATCTCCACAGCGACGCCCAAGACTCTGATTGGTCCGCACACAATTTGAACATGAGATTTTAGAAGCGATCCTAAAGGCTGTGACATCCCAGGTACTTAGGGCACGACTTTAACTGTCGCCAGTAAAAACCTGCCAACTCCTCTGTAAAATGTGGCCTTGGGCTCCTTGGGGGGGTCGTGCACCTACAGCCTGAGTCAGCGCTATCTCTGCCCGGTGGGCGCGAGAGAAAAGGCTGAGACTGTGGGAAGCACATGAGATACATTCAATATTGACACGTTAAATCCAAAAGCATGATTGAACAGCTTGCCATCGCCCCGAGCCCCAGCCCAGAATCCATGGCGGATGAAGAGCTGGGATGAGCGAGGGTACGAGCGCTGTGTTCGGGGCCATGGATCGAGGGCCGGTCCCCAATGCCTCGTCGCTCTGATCTATCGATCTTTTTTTTTTTAAAGCGGGTCAAAAGCCATTCTTTTTAAAGCCAGGGCTTGCTAAATATGGTCTAATTATGAATATTCAAACTTTGAGTTATGACAAACGGCCCGAGGCCTGCATTGGCTACTGATCAAAAATGTGCGCCTCTGACAGTCTTGTTCTGACGTGGGGCGGATTATGCATATTCATAATTTCCATCTGTGGCGTGTAAAATCCTAAATTAATAATGCTAAATATTCCTTCTTTTTAAGAGTCAGAGTGCCTGTGCCTTAGTAGTATTTTCTGGAGGGCAGGGAAAGGGTGAAAAGATTTATGTTGGCAAGTAAATATTGTTAAGAACATATTTTTAAGGCTGGCTCAATGTCCTGGTCAAATAAAACCATACCTTTCGGGCAGTTTTGGTATTTTTGTACATATAGTTTTTGTATATTGATGGTGGTTAGTTTCCATTTAATATTTCTAATTAGCTAATGCTACCAAGTGCCTTTTTCGCCAAAAACAACCCCCCCTTGATTCCACTTTAAACCCAGCAATAGACAAAAGGTTGGACACTCGCTGTTGTTCAAAGCAAAATACTGAAGGGTTCCTGAACGGAGGCAGCGGCTTTGGGCTAAGTGCTTCCTGTGTAGGCTATGTACTGTAATACTGCTCTCCTAATGTGATTCACTGCTAGATTTAATAAATGGATTATTATTACTACAGCAGACTGATATGCATAAGCTTGTGCTAATGGCTTCCCGCTTCTCGGTTCACGCTAACGTCTGTAATATCGCAGAGACGAGCAGAAGAAAAACACACGGATGAGCGATATTGATAAATGAGTTTGTACAAAGTACATCGTCACAGACATTAAGGCGTACGAACGGCCTTTTGACGCAAGCGGGAAAAGAGAGAAGAATGAAAACCTGAATGGAGAAAGTGCAATTGTCTCCTAAACCAACACGTCAGCCGTGTATGAATCGACGTCAAGAAACACTGTGCTCCTTCATCAACTCTTTTTCACCGCTCTTCTATTTAACTACCGATTTCAAATGCCAAAACATAACCTTTTCACTCTTTTTGACGTTCTAAGAATGAGTCTCCCGGTGACGTGGGCTCTTCTACGCCGAGAAGGATGTGGGCTTGAGATTCTGAGTGGGTCCTGTCACACATTGTCGCCGGACTCCCCAGATGATAACCGAGGGCGAGACTGAGACACAAAATGAATTCAAGCTACTGGAGAAAAACAACAAGGCCACTCCTTCTCTAACTCTCTCTCCCGCTCTCTCTCTCTCCCCCCCCCTTCCCTGGTGTATAAAGACAAATGGCGTTTTGGCTTTTGTTGCCGGCCTTTGTGCTGTCCACGGTTGATAACTCTGAAATAAAAAAGAATGCATTTGATGCTCCGCGGGTCCCATCTGCTTTAACCACACAAAACAACAACAGGCACAGGAACACCGAAAAATGAAATAAACTATAATGGAAGAGGGTCCCCCTCCAAGCTATCGGTCACCCCGGCTGGTGAGCGGGGTCCCGCGGGTTCCATCCCGCTGGATGATTAGATCGGTGGTGACAATGCTGTCGTCTCCCTTGACAACAGTCTTTTATCAAACTCAGAAAGTTCTTGAAAATATTTTATTTTTCGCTCACCTGCTTTGTTTTGTCAGGAATGAGGGCAGGGGGGGGAAGAAGAAAACAGTGGAAGCATCCATGCGGCCCCTCGCCTGATGGTAGCCTCACGCAGGTCAGGCGTACGGACAACAACGCCGCGGCACATCAGCGAGGCTGTGTTTATTATTGTCACCTGGCAAGAACACGCAGAGCCCGACGCTGCCGAGGCGACACGGGATGCAAGTGTGAAGTCATCCTGGTAACCGGGGGCGATAATCAAAGCTTACGAGCAGGCGGACACCTTGTGGTACCCCCTTATCCAATGCGCTGGTTCCCCCCCCCCCCCATCAGGGTCTTTATGCAGCCATCTGTGACCGCAGACGCCCCCTTTCATCTGATCCACCACGTGAAACGGTACGGAGGACAGAGACGGTCGTATGGACTAGTGGCAGCATGTGGCTCAGGAGGTCGAGGTGGGTTGGCTGGTAACCGGAGGGTTGCTAGTTCGATCCCGGGCTCCCCGGGGTGTCGAGTTGTATCTGAGCAAGACACGTAGGCCCAATCCCATTTCTACCCCTTACCCCTTCCCCTTCCCCCTTGTTTTGAAGGGGGAAGGGGTAAGGGGTAGAAATGGGATTGGGTCTTAACCCTAACTGCTCCCGACGAGCTGGCTGTCGCCTTGCATGGTTGACACCGCCGTCGGGGTGTGAATGTGTGCATGGATGGGTGAAAGATTGGCAATATGTAAAGCGCTTTGAGTGGCCACTGTTTAGAAAAAGCGCAATATAAATGCAGTCCATTTACCATCCACTCGTCACAGGTCTTGATGGCGGATTTAAAGACAAAAGGCGAAAGGGTTTATGGCAATCTGAGACAATGTGTGACTTGTACAATTTCTGTTTACTTCATGTCTTCTCAACCCGCAACCACCAGAGACTAAATTCAAACTATGCTTCAAGTTGGAGTTTGTGAATGTATTGTAATTCATGGTGGTGTTTTGAACAGTAACACACTTAATACCCGCTCCCCTCTTGTTGAATTGCCTAAACTGAGATGTTGTTGCGTGTAATCATGCTGAGGTGGTGGGAGTCACGTTGATTGGGAGGTTCTGAGAACACACCTTGATCTTGTTCTCATAATCAAACCCTGTTTTCATTATCGTTCTGCCTGCTGTTTCAATATGAAAAATAAAACACTACACATAATTGCGCCATGTACCATCTAAATAATGTGGGGAATATATTAATCAGTAAGTAAAAGATTTCACTTTTTTTTCCCCTTCTCTGTGGCTTCGTCCACTTGTTTTGCTTTTAGAAACAGGAGTCTGCAACGCTTGACATCTTTGTAGTTACTGCCTTTGATTGTTCTTAGCCTCACTTGTAAGTGGCTTTGGATAAGAGCGTCTGCTCAAAGACTGAACAGCGCATCGATGTAAAGACAATGTGTTCATGTGGGCATGCACGGATTGTGATGAAAGCAATCATATCAACAACGGTTTGTACGTTTCAACAGTTTATAAAAAATTCAATGCCCGGAGAAGAAAATGACTTGATGTACAAAAATACATTTATTGGAAACAATTTGAAACAAAAGGACAGAGGTTTTTGTAGAAATATTCTAATAATGAATAAACAGAACGTCACCGATGAGTCATGCAGATTTTGTGCAATAAATTTGCTTACTTTGATTTGCCCTTTGAAACAGGAATATACATTTCTTATTTATACCAGAAAGTGCATGATGTCACATACTTTACCACATGAGATTTCAATTACCAATGATCAAACCATAAATATTATGTTATTCATAATGAATAATGCATTCAGTGAACAGCAGGGGAAACGGTTCCAATGACATAGGTTAAAAAAACAGGACAAGAGGTTTCAAATCAACGGCCGTTTGATCAAAGTATTTACACTATAAACGGTGCATATCAGAGCACAGCGACATTCATTTGTAGTGGTTTAGCTCAGTTCCCGCTCACTAAAGAAGTACCCGTCTACTTCTGACCTGCAGTAAAAACACTTTTAACTACTGCTAAACCCCCTGGGAGATGGATATCGGTCCTTTTCCAGTAGGATGGCTTCTTATACATTCATTTTCAGAGGAAACACTACTGTAGTGCACCATGTTCACTCATGAACTCATCGCACGTCGAGCACCAGAGAAGGAGGAGCGAGCGCGAAGGAGAACATGGAACTTCGAGCGGCGTTGGCAAGGTTTTAAGATTGATTCGATAGGGCAGGATTAAAGCCTGATGCTATCGACGCTATAGTCATTTACATGAAGTAACTTTGACCTGAGGCTATAGCTAGCAATAATCGACAAACCTACATTGTCTGAAACAGGCTTAACATGAAATGGATCTATGACTATACTATAAACTATAATCTAAAAAACTATAAACAACCATATACAAACATTGGAATTAGCGTTAGCTTATTAACCATGCCTTGCGGGTAGTTGTTCAGACAAGGAGCGAGATTTTCGGAAACCTTGCAAAAGTAAATTTTCATATTAAATGCTTCACAGGTTGATCATTAGTAACTAAAATCTCTCTTGATAGTACAAACCCATAATTTATTCTGTGACTTTGGAATAAATATCATTTCAAAGGGCAAATGTACCTGTAGCTATCATAGCAATAATAATGGTCACAGAGCATAAAAACTCGACTGCATGTACAATGTTCCAATGCTTTCACGTAAAAATGCAAAATAAATAAATAATACAATCTAAATTGTTCGTCGATCACGTTCATACCGTAGGCCTGATTGCTAGTAAATGTAAAACAACAGGTATTCTGTCCAACGGGTATATCTGTAATCACACATATAGCCTACCCATTGTTGAAGGCATGAGTCTGACAGATAGCGAAATACAAATGCAAAGGATAGATACTTTAGAAAAACCAGGTAAAACGAATAGGGCTCCTTTGATGAATGATTAAAAATAACTATTTACAACACTTGCGTTTGTACAGCAGAGGAGCAGTGTCCTCAATAAGAACATGCACATATTAAAATCCTTCTTGTCCAAATAAACCGAGCTCTGCTTAATTACACGTTTGTGATCGGACCATGGACAGTCTCCTGCTGTCTGCTCGTAATAATATCTAGCTGAAAATGAATTATACATATACTATATACAGATAAGAGAACAGAAGATAATATTGTACATTTTAATAATATTCCATGTTTTTAGTTAAGACTCTGACGTCATGGTGCGTATATATTGGCAGAAACCATCTTTGAAATATAAGATCAGACTTCCACATAACTCTCTTGACAGGTTGAGACAACAGCTCAAGCAACAAAGAGATTTTTCACTTTTGCAAATAATGCATCTCCGTAGCTTTTTACACATCCACAAAACGTGATCGGTTCTGTCGAGGAGAACGTCGGTCTCCTTGAATGGGTTTTTCATGTTGCAGCGTGGTTGTTGCCTAACAAGACACCCGTGAAAATTTGTATAAATGGGGTTCCTCAAGAAAAAAAAACAAAAAAAAGGATGAATGACAATTGTGTTTGAGAATTACAAAACAGATAAACATGAATCCCCAACACGTTCTTATTTGTCCTGTACACACATACCAGCCATCTTTACACACTGGTACAGTTAGGAATCTCCCTTGTGTTCTCACAGGAATTCCCAACACCCCCTAAACAGAGAGAGAGAGAGGAGAGCGAGAGAGAGAGCGAGAGCGAGAGAGAGAGAAAGACAAACCAACATGACAAATGTAATCCTTTTCACCACTCTGGTAATAGATTAATGACATTGACATTGTTCATTTCTGAATTTCCAATGGGCTTCCCCAACAAGAGCGCAAACCATGTTGAATATGCCCATTTCCAACTGCTATTTTTCAAATTGGAGTGGCTTATTTAGGCACTCACAGAATCAGCAGCATTATTCAAATGTAACCTTATTTATTTGAATATTACATTTAAATAGTGAATTTGAATCACTTATTTTACTCAATACTGGTCAGTTTCAATATTATTGGAAATACTTACATCTTCCTTCAAATACATTTAACATTTGTTTTTTAATCACATTGAAGATAGCATCGCCATTTATAAAGTAATAATCTTGAAGATGTCGAATTCATAAATAATTACCTATTTAGTCATTATCTAAAGCCTAATGAGGCTAAACAATGGTGATTGAGCCTATGGCCCAATGTTGAAAGCCTTGCATTTGTAGTATTATTCCACCCAGTTACAAACTGGGTGTCTGTGGCGTCATTCGCGGGAACAGGGACAAATGGCCCATGATCTGTGATTTCTTATCCTCGATATCGTTGTTTCGGGGGATGTGATTTATTCAGAGATACAAGGTAAACAAACATGCACTCTGGGGGTGGTTCAAGAAGCATCCCAGTAGAAATCAAGGGTAAGGTTAATAAGCCACACCTACAGGGTCTGATTTATCCAGGTAAATCCTCAATCTATATTGGTTTGGCCGGGATGGTAAGGAAGCCACGCCTACAGGGTCTGACTTACCTCTGACCCATGGAACTTTATATGCTGTTGTATTGACCACTCTATGTGTAGAAACAGAATCTAATCAGAACCGGTGTTAGCAATACAAACATGTGGTCCAATGAGGTACTAATGTTAGCTTGACTATCGCGTAGTCTACTATCGCGTAGGCATCGAAAAAAAAAGTATTTACGTCATGGCAGACAGTTAGTGATGTGTTTTCCAATCAGCCAGCGGTGATCGCTCTGCCAAATAGGGTAAGAGGAGCTAACACAACAGACTTGCTCTTCGACTCAGTTGTGTGGGAAGCGGCATAACGTTCTGGTCACCAGTAAACCGACTGCTGTCACAGACGACCGTGTTTAGATCTCTGGGAAGTGTGGTGCACAAACACACCTAGAATTACCACTTATCGGCAAAAAGCGTCACCAAAGAGAACAACCCTTAAATCTTTGAGATTGCCACTTTAAAAGTATCTGGAGTGGCGGCGGAGAAGGGATCTGGTGTCATTGTGTTCATAGTTGTAATCTTATAATAAAGTTGGAATAAATGACTTTGACCTCTCTGACTGCACTTCAAACAACGAAAGAATACTTGAATCCCAGATGAAGTGGAGGCAGTTTCTGTCCACAGTTTCTGCTTCCCTCCTATATTTCCACTGCACATTACGGGGATAATACCTGCTCCTGGGCAATCGTCAGGCTGAATTGCTACAGCTGTTTTAATGGCTGACTGTGCAGCCTGCCTTCCTATCCAGCATGCTTATAGGGTGTAATTCACTGGTTGAAAGTCTTCTCTCCAAATTGAAGCTTAGTGCAGAAGAAGATATTTTCTACCCAATTTTCCAAATAGCTTATTTCAGTCTTTTAAAGATATGTTTTGATGTAAAACTTTTATAGCGATAGTATTTTTTTTTTTTACTTGCCTAGTTTATGTGCAGTGATTTATTGCTATTCTGCCATTGTGATGGTCTATTTCTGCACTGCGAATAAAAAGCCTTCGCTGAAATACAATGATGAAAGTAGACAAGAGCACACATACTCCACTGATTTACAATCAGAGCCGTAACAAACCGTCAGAATGACACAAACACAAAGTAAATAGCTAATTCCAAGATGGGAAAATATAATAATAATATCCTCACCGGAACAAACCTGCAAAAGTGTGCCTGGATCCAAGAATATGGAAGTCCAACTAGAAGTCCAACTATATCTGGCTTTGAAGAAAGATGGCCTGCACGTATATGTGTCCTGATCCAAATGCAATAACACATACTTTGCGAGTTGTGACCCCGGACGTGTTTTTAATATATCGGTGCCGAAGCTCCACTTACGTTTGATCCGTGCGTCCAGCTCTTTCTCCATAAGCTCTTTGGATGTGGTGAACTCGCTCAGGGTGATCTTGGGTGTGCTGTCACCCTGACCTGCTGAGCCAATCATCTCCTGCTCTTTCTCCTGGTTCACCTCAGCATAGATGTTTATCCAAGGGATTTTCCTAAAGGTGAGAGGAAGGCGAGAAAGCTTTGGAATTGCTCGCCAGTGTTATCAGGCATAACGGCCTGAGCTATTTTCAGTCCATTCTTTTCTCATCACTTAAAAATATACAAATTAACTAATTCATATGCATTAAATCCATACACCAATAACCCACACCTTGATTCCTACAGGCCAAACGCGCCCTACTCCTACACAAATTTAATTAAAACGAAATGAGTATAGGCCTACAGTGAAATTATTAATCGATTTACTTTGTCAACCGGCTTTTGTCCTCTTAGTTTTCTCTTAAGGCTTATGTAAATACAAGCATATTCATAATTAATGAAAAATATCGGCTCCATTTCACAAAGACACTTTCAAGAGGACACTTTGTGAGCATGAATAAATTATTTAGCAAATAACAGCTAAGGGGGGGCAGTAGCCACCGCCTCCGCATATCAAGCAACTAAACGGTCAATCCCTCAGTGTTTCCGGTACCGCGCGTTAACAACCGTCTACGCTGCGTTCAGCGTCGCTTCCAAAAGCGTCGCCGCTCAGCCTCGTCATTAGGCCACGCTGATCGGATCGCCAAGAGACCCACCTCTTGAACTTGTAGATGAGGAACACAGCCAGTCCGAGCAGCACCACCGACAGTAGCATCAACATGGCCGAGCTGCTGTGTCTGGGGCTGGAGTCCACCAGCGGGGCTGTGAGATTGGTAGATAGCACACGTTTTGGTCGTGCTGCAGAAAGGTGGCCATAGTGTTTAAAGTGGGAGGGGAGAAGGGATGTTTTTTTTAGCAACAAGGTGTTTTTTGAGGCTTAATTGAGGCATGCATAGATTTGGTCTGGAATGTTATTCGGCAGTGAACTGGCATGCTGGTTATGGATGGTTTTATAATGGAAGGTGGAATGAGTAGGTCAGCATCAGCACGAGTTGTTATGTGAAAATGGGACGAATTGCTGTCTAACGAATCCTATTCCGTCTAATATTGAAACCAGCCAACCGACTGAAATTGAAACCAGACAATCTCATTAATATAAATTAGTGACTCCAAAACAGCCTGTTTAATAGTAGATGCAGATGACCCCCTGGAACATTGATCAGGCAATCGGCAATCAAATCAAATCGGCTACCAACATCCACCCACCATAAAGTTATTCTAGACAGGGGATTTTAGTGATTGAAACAAATGTGTCTAATTAGACTAGCATCTCATTAAAATGATTGCAGAGTTAGTTTGACACACAAAGACTATTATTGTTCTAAGATGAACTCAAACAAAGCTTATTGAGAAGGGATCTGCAATTTAGCACTAGAGATTTGAAAATTTGAAAATCCTGGGTACTAATTGTATAATTATTGACTAAGGTGGGCTGGGTAAAGATGTCCTATAACTCAAACACATTATAATACCGTTCAGTCATTTATAACATAAACGGATGGGATCTAGATATATCTAAATCCCATGCGAACTAGAGCTGATCATTTGCACAGTAGCGCTGTGGTTAAATGGCGGCTCCCATTACCAGAACGGCCGCCTGGTAAAGTCATGGTTTACTAACAAAAAAAACACAACTTAACGTCTACCGATGGTACGGTCGGGTAATCACAATGCAGTCTATTGTTACCTCCCCAAATAAAGCCTGAAGCTCAGAAGTTGAAGGCCTCTGATGTGCGTGACCTATCCCAACACGCTGCAAGGCCGTGTGGACCTTTACGCAGGTGGAGGGGTGGGAGTGGGGGGGGGAGTGAGGTGAACTATGAGGAACGTCCCCCATGACGACGGAGGAGGCTACCGCGCGCAGCAACAACAACAAGGACACCTTGAGCTCCCGGAGCTACACAGAGACCCCCCTCCAGCGAATTGTGACGTTTGGGTGTCTCATGGGAACTTCTCGCGCTCTGATACTGATGATCAGTGGAATCACTGATGAGGGCCCTCCATGGCTGTTTCTACATTCCTCCTGCTAAACACGTGGGGCTGTGGATCTTTCTTTCATTTCGCATTCAAGGGGAGTAAAAGCTACGGGTTTGGATCTCCGAGGCATCCTTGAGCAACATGGTCCCTACTTCATGACATGTAAACAAATCCACTGTCAGCCTCTTCGGATAAGAAAGACTGATAAATGACCTTGTTTTGATACTACTGAAAGTAGTAACAACTGTACTAATCATGAAGTGAGGCTCATTCGTCTGTGATTGGAAGTGGGACACGCAGAAAACGGGACTAAGAGCAGATTGATGGACTAGACGACTGGCGGTTTAAAGTGACGGAACGTGTTGCTGCGGGATTCGCATGGACACGGACAGCTTTTTACATATTGAAATTCAAACAGATCAAACGTTCAAACGTCATTCCCAATTCATCAAGGCGTCAGCGTTTTTCCGGAGATAGTAATCGCTGTGAGGCCCATTAAAGCGCATGCCTCTTCATTCTCAAGGACTATATAATGAAGATGATGACAGACAGTGTGACACTCATCCTGTGGTCAGGTGGCACTAAAAAAGCCGAGGAACAGATGTTCCCCATCTTGATGATGGTCATAAAAGATTCCCTGGGCTTTCAAGGCGAGTCCTTCTTAAAACCGGGCCCCTCCCCAGCCCACTAACAACTTCTGCCAGGAAACATGGCAGTGTGGCCATGAATGCTAACCCCCGATATAGCCCGTGATTCAACCACACAACAAGGGAATCTGAAGCGAACCTTGTCTAAATGAGTCAATATACAGTTTGGTTGTTTGTTTGTTAAGCTGATGAAGTGTTCAGGGATTTTTTGTTTTTGTTTTCTTTTGCGTTTTGGTCAGGGATGGCTATTGCCGATATTGGGGTTCAGACTGCAAAGTACCGGTACTTATTAAACCTGCTACTCAGTGCCCTTTCTGCTGGGGTCCAACATTCTAGCCAATATATGAATGCCTTTGCTGCATGAACGGCTTTGTCAATGTCTTTTCAAGTATCTAAATATGATTTAGATACTAATACTTAGCTTATGGATCACCATGTCACGTTCGCTCAGCAAATAGCATGCGCTTAGCCATTCCTGAGTTGTTTTCACATTCATGAATAAAATGCATAGCACAATCACGCCACGTGACAAGCATATATGATTCCATTGCACGTGCACAGCATTGTACTTCCCACGCCATAGCCAGGCAAAAGGTCTCTTACCCAACGTTAACTGTGTGAAGTAAACAATGACTCGGATGCCCGGCTTCAGCTCAAACTCCACCAAGTTCTGGTTCAGCGCGCTGACGATGATTTTCGACACCTGGTTTGGAACAGATTCAACATTGTTCACACGAGTCAAAGGTGAACTGACGAGAACAATGGTAAGCACATGGTGTTGACCCGGTCTCACCCTCTCCAGCTCCTCCTCTTGGTTCTTCTTGGAGTGCGACTGGTTCCTGTTGGGTAACAGGAAGAGCTCGGCAGCTGTCGGGACACCGGGGAACACGGCAACCAAGAGCTGCTCTTCAGGGAAATCCAGCACCTGCATCATGAATCACCGAACGTGAAAAGCACCCTTCAGATCTCTCCTTTGTAATCAAGCACAGAATTAATTTCAATGACGTCTGATTGTTTTAAATAGTTCTCACGATTGTATTGTAAATATTGTAGTTTGCCTGCGGATTAGCAACTTCCAACATGAATATGAAATTAATTTGGTTAAAGACGACAAATTGTTGAATAACGCAATTATGCATAAAGAGGCTGTGCGGAATTCACATCTCCGTCTTATGCAGCAGTTCTTACAGTTCCGGCAGAGATATCCTTTTTTCCTGAGGCAAGAAAAATAAAGTCAATGAAATGATTAAGTAAAAAAAAGAAAAAGGCATTATCTCCATCTCCTCTCTCGTTCAAGGCTTTTAACGACTTCAGATAAACGAGGGCTGCAGCAACGGCCGTGGTGATCGGTCACCATTAAGGAGCCCGTGATATTCCTCTTTTTTTTTTATTTGTTTTGAATATATTCCGCCATCACGGCCCGGGACAGACAATCGAGTGGCCATACCAGAGCACATCAATTATCAAGCAGAGGGAATCGCTATTCCAGAGGCGGAGTGGTGGACAGAGCATGACTCACAATGAGAGCACGGGGTGGGTAGACGCAACGTATAGAAGCCAATGAGATTAAGGCGCAGCAGAGGCAATAGGCCCTGAAAAAAAAAGAAATCAATACACTCAAGCATGTTTGTTCTCGTTGCAATCACTCATTAGTTTAAAAAGCCTTCTGGCTGGAGCTCCTAAGAGGACGGCTCTTTTGATGCCCTGCGAAATCATTGCTGGATTAGAAAAAGGATCAAAATGAAGAAATCTGATTGCCACATCAAGCAGGGGGGTATGTGAGCCACTCGATGCAGGAAACCGACCGGGTGGTTGGGGATGATTCACTTTGACGTCTTGACATGAGTCATGCTATGTTTACTACTGGTGGGAGGCATTTTAACAAGGGCCTCACCGAGCAAAACATCCGACCATCAGACTCTGTTCTGGACAGAAAGTCCCCCGGTTTCAGTGTGCTCCTCATCCTGAGTTCTCTTGTCTGTATTGCACTAATGCCATCCTGCTTTAACCAGGATTTGTATTGTACAGATTGTTGGTTTATAGAGTCTTATAGAGAACATCAGCCATGTTAAGACTGGGGCTAATAACTCTTATAAATTAACTTCACTCATCTCTAATGAACGTATACCTACACCAGAATGCATCTAGATATGCCCTGTCTGTGTCCTAGAGAACAAACTTCTTGGTAGACGCCATACAACTAAACTCAATGGAGTGGCCTTACAACTAAGGCCACTCCATCGAGTATCATTCCCCCCCCCCCCCCCCCCCCCCGTTACCCCATGTGGTTCTAAATCAAGGCTTCTAGTCCTCTAGTTATGCTGTACAACGGGGCTCTCACAGTGTTCCGACACAGGGATATGTAGGACATTGAATTGACAAAGCATGGCAGACTAACAGCAGAGTGCACTAGAGCACTCTGCAGAGTCTACAACGAGCGCGCTTCTTATCTCCACTATATTCACGTCGTTGTACCCGCTGTCTTGACGCCTACTCTCCTCCAAACCCGACCCGCACCAGCAGAGCTCAATCCCCCCCCCACCGTCACCCACCCCACCCCCCTCGGCTTGTACCCACACTCTGAGAGCAGTTGAGCAATCTCAGGCTGAGAGGAAGTGGAGTCAATTAATCTGGGGACTCTCCTGACCCAAGTACCGGCCGTCTCTTTATCGCCGTCTTTTATCTCCCCGTATCTCTTGAGGCAAACCTTCTTTAACATAGACAACAAGATTAGCGAGCGCTGATTTCCGTACAAAGAAACTAAACGTCTCCCGCTATTACCAGGCCCCCTCCAGCTCCTTGTCCAACACCTCTCACCTTTGTCACACTGCTGTTGACTTTGTCCCCTTCTGTAAAGAGAGTGGCTCGTGGTGGCTAATAAAAGCCAAGTCTCTGCACCAACCTCATACATCGATGTGGGCGCGCACACACACACACACACACACACACACACACACACACACACACACACACACACACACACACACACACACACACACACACACACACACACACACACACACACACACACACTCTCACGCACAATCTTCCGGCAAACGGCACAATCGCTACTTCTCAGATGCTGACACGGCTAAGCCCCTAATCTCTAACAGAACTACAACCTGCAAATACAAAAATAACAAAATAACATCTGAAGTTCTTCCAAAAAACACATTGGCACTTAAGCGTTGCAGCACACCAATTACATCTGCTGATGCAGTCAGGTGGGGAGGCAGGGTTGTGGCGGTATTAAAAACCTTATCTTGGATCTGCACTCTTATTCTCAGGGAGATGTAAAATGTTGGGAATATTGTGTTTCTGTTGTAACCAACAGACATCAATAGAGGAAATGGTGCCATGGTTGTGGGTGGTCAGCGTTGAATGCTGGCCCTGAACACTTGTTTCCTTAGAGCAGGAAATCATTAGGAGAAAAGAGACTTACCCAGAAAAAGCCAACCCAATCATCAGCCTGAAGTTCATCTAATCTCATTTATTATCCTACTTATTATAATGGTTATCCGAGTTAGGTTATTTGGGAATCGATCTGCATTTGATGGTGTTGGGTCCGTTCAATGGTATAGTGTCACACAAGTTGAGGTCATGCCGGCTAAAGGAGGGGGAGTTCTGATTGGTAACACTGCGTTCATGTAATGGATTACCAAGACACATACAGAGCGTCCTGAATCAAAGACTTCCTGCTCCGCTCTCGCATTGACATGTCACGCGTGTATAGTCGGTCAAGGCACAGCTGAATGCGCTTCGGAACTAACAAACTCCCGAAGCCGGGAGCCAAGCAGCACTTAAAATTGATTTTGGAGCTTTCCCCTCACAAAGTGAACACATCTGCTCCATTCATACATTTTAAGAGGGCAAAAAAACAGGCAGGTGAAGATCAACATGCCAAAGATGTCAGGGCGCACTCATGCAAGCTTTCAGAGTCTGAGCGCCTCCCCTGTTAGGAATAAAGTGCTCATCAAGTGATTTCAGTTAGGGAGGTATCTCAGCACCCCCATTGCACCATATATGCGTTAATGAATGAGTGCAGTCATCCACGGCTATGGGGCAGAGAGTGAAGACACCCACGTGGGAAGGAGGCGTTTGAAGAGTGTTTTTAAGTTGATATTAGAAATAATGAGACCTAAAAAAAAATTATAAGATCAGACCGAGACAGGAGGGAGGAGAGAGAGAGAGAGAGAGAGAGAGAGAGAGAGAGAGAGAGAGAGAGAGAGAGAGAGAGAGAGAGAGAGAGAGAGAGAGAGAAGAGAGAGAGAGAGAGAGAGAGAGAGAGAGAGAGAGAGAGAGAGAGAGAGAGAGACAGAGACAGAGACAGACAGACAGACAAAGGAAAAAGCAGGAGGCAGAGAGGGAGACAGAACAAGGGACAGGAGAAAAAAGAGACAGAGAGAGAGAGACAGCGAGAGAGAGAGATCGCGAGAAAGACGGAGACAGAGAGAGAGAGAGGAAAAGAAAGAGAGACAGGAGAGAGAATGGATGAGACAAGAGAGACAGAGAGAGAGAGGGAAGACACAGGAGAGAGAAGGGAGACAGAGAGAGAGAGAGACACAGAAGAGATAGGAGAGACAGGAGAGAGAGAGAGAGAGAGAGAGAGAGAGAGAGAGAGAGAGAGAGAGAGAGAGAGAGAGAGAGAGAGACGAGAGAGAGAGAGAGACGAAAAGAGACACAGACAGACAAGACAAAGGAAAAAGCAGGAGGCAGAGAGGGAGACAGAACAAGGGACAGGAGAAAAAAGGAGACAGAGAGAGAGAGAGACAGCGAGATAGAGATCGGAGAAAGACGGAGACAGAGAGAGAGAGAGGAAAGAAAGAGAGACAGGGAGAGAGATGGTGAGACAGAGAAAGGGAGAGGGAGACAGGAGAGAGAAGGAGACAGAGAGAGAGAGAGAGAGAGAGAGAGAGAGAGAGAGAGAGAGAGAGAGAGAGAGAGAGAGAGAGAGAGAGAGAGAGAGAGAGAGAGAGAGAGAGAGAGAGAGAGAGAGAGAGAGAGAGAGAGAGAGAGAGAGAGAGAGAGAGAGAGAGAGAGAGAGAGAGAGAGAGAGAGAGAGAGAGAGAGAGAGAGAGACAGAGAGACAGAGAGAGAGAGAGACAGAGAGAGACAGAGAGAGACAGAGAAGGTAGGAGTAAAACCCACACGTACCTGGAGTATAGACTTCTTAATGACGCGGCCCACATCCAGCCTCCACTCGGGGATGTCAGGGTTGAATTCGTCCAGGTTGGGCGAGAAAGATAAAAGCAGCGATTTGAAGAATTCTGTAGATGAGAGGCCGGGAAAGAGAAAATCAGCTGTTAATTCGGTCTGATCCAGGGGCTATATTTCCAAGGAGAGCGTGGCTGTCATTGCTCTTAAGATGAGATCCAGGCAGTTAACATTTTATAAAAGGGAGAGTTTTTATTTTTTTGCACAGCCCTACTCTTCGCCTATGGGCGAACGTACTCGCCATAATTTCAGATAATTAGAAAATGTCAGCGCCATAGACCAACACATCCGACAGTAATAAATCATCACCTTTGACCATAAGCTTCCTTCTGAATTGGTTAATTTGGAACGAAGTGGAAAAAAACCCCCACAACAACGCTGTGATTGGGTCAAATAATGGCGCTTTTCCACTACACTTTTCCAGCATGACTCGCCTCGACTCGCCTCGCCTCGCCTCGCTCGCCTTGACTCGGCCACGTTCCTTTTCCATTACAAAAAGTACCTACTCAACGTGGGCGGGGTCGTCATAGCACGGCGGTGCGAAACTGCGTGACGTCGTTCTATGCGCGACACAAACACAAACACAAACAATGGAGGACATGGAGGCAGTGGTGTACTTGCTGCTCATTCTGTGGCTTTTTGTCACAAACAAAGCAAAAGAAGATAGTCAGAAAAGGCTGCAGGCGGCGAGACAAAACACAAGCAGAAAAGTACAGGAGAGTTTTGGAAGCCGTACAGCAGTATGAAGCCGAAGATGAGACGAGTGACGACACTCTCTGACCAATCAGCGGCCAGCAGTGTGTCGACGTCACATTTTAGTACCGACTTGACTCGCTTGGAACCTCACCAGAGCAGGTACTAAAATAGTACCTGGTACCAGGTACTTTCCCTAGTGGAAACACAAAAAGAACCGAGGAGTCGAGGCGAGTCGAGGCGAGTCGTGCTGGAAAGGTGTAGTGGAAAAGCGCCATAAGTTACCGTTCAGCCCTGTTTTAGCGTACTGCGTTTTCAGGGGAGAGAGCGAAAGTCACCTTGGACGGCCACGGTCCTGGTTTCCTGCAGAATGGCGTTGGAGGAAGACACTTGGACCGTGATGGTGTGCATGCCTTCGGTGAGGAAGGTGTACGAGATGCTGCCTTCCAGCGTTATCACCGGCTGTGGGCGGACAGGAGGGCGCACAAAGAGAAATGGTTCGTCTGGTGGTTAGAGGGTGTGAGTGGGGGCTAGCCGGGAGGTTATTGGTTTGATCCCCCCCCCCCCCCCCCACAGTCTGCAGTCTACCGGTATAGGTGTCCTTGGGCAAGGTGCCTCAGCCATCCCCCTGCTACTTTAGAAACCTCAGGAAAACGTGTTTGATAAAAGTTAGCTCTTGTCTTAGCGATTTAGCTCTTGTCTAACCGAATCGTGAAGACAAAAACATTCTTCAATTATCGCAATAAAGTCTGAAAAGGATTTCTTCAAAAGTCGAAAAAACACACAGAAATAAAGTAACAAAAGAAAATCATCACTCTAAACTCGTTCATCGTGTCGTCAGCAAAAACCCGGTACAATCTCGAGTGCACTTGAACACGTAACCACGGTAACACCCCCCCCCCCCCCCCCCCCCTCTCTCCGACGACAACAACCCCCACCCCAGCGGGCAGTACCTCGGTGTGGTTGTCCAACCACCAGAAGTAGGTGACGGTGCGCGAGTGGCCGGGCCAGACCACGGCCGTGATGTTCACCTCCTGGTGGCGGATGGCGACGTAGGGCGCCAACAGCTGCACATGCTCCACTGGACCTGGTGGCCGACGTCAAGCACACACACACGCACACACACACACACACACACACACACACACACACACACACACACACACACACACACACACACACACACACACACACACACACACATCCGTGTCAACAGGGTGTGCTGCGAGTGTGGAAATTAGCCACTTCACACATTGACACATCCGGAAGCCATTGGCGCTTTAAGCGGGAAGAACGTTTCTTTTGCATGTTGGCCACTCCATCAATAATGTCTACCTCAGCTGTCAACATCAACATTTAGATATTTATTTTTTTATCTGCTCTGCTCTTATTGTGGTTGTACAGAGACCCATTGTATTTCTTCCTGTAGTTCCACATTTAAACGCGGTACATTTCCCTGGCCCGTGCATTCTGCCGTGACACCCCGACATAATCCCGTCCTGGGTTAATACAGCACTCCCTTATCGCCCTCACAGCTGGATGGCGTATCGAGCCGGGACCGAGCCGACCGCTCAGCCTCGCAGGCGGCTGTCCTTGCGGCCGGGGCGACAGCTCAGTGGGACGCAGAGTCGATACGTGTCAGACGGATGCGCCGCCTGAGCTCTTAAGGGATGAGGCTGCCTCTAATTCCCTTTGTCAGCCTCCCCCCAAAACAAAAGGTCCAGGACACAAAACAAACATCATTTTCTGCTGTTTATTCTTGCTTTTGTGCTTTTTTTTCTCTTTTCGATCTGAATGCGTAAAGACTTGGGTGGGGTAGGAGTTCATCGCTCTTCTAAAACACTGTCGTGACACACACTTGAAAGTACATACGCTGTCATATCTTTGAGAGAGGATCCTAGAAGAGAAGGGAATCTAGAAGAGAAGGAACTATGTAAAGGGAGTCTGGGTGGGGTTGGTGGTGTTTTGCAGTGCTGTGGACTCATGACATGTTCAATGTGACCGTGTCAGAAGATTCTGCAGCTTTCATCACTTGAGAAGATTTAAGTGGGGGCAGGCAGAAAGATATTGTAGGGCCGAGCCTTAAAGAGAGAACAAGTATTGTGAAGCCTATGAGCCTACTAGCAGCTGACAGAGAGCCAGGGGAACTAACACACTAATCTTAGGGATAGCATTTACAAAAGAGGATTGGTTCAGAAAAACTACAACAAAAAATAAAAAATACAAGAGAAAAAGCTTATCTGTGGAAGATCATTGGAGAACGGGAGAGAAAGAGCGAGAGAGAGAGAGAGAGAGAGAGAGAGAGAGAGAGAGAGAGAGAGAGCGAGCGAGTGAGTGAGTGAGCGAGTGAGTGAGTGAAAGAGAGAGAAAAGATGAATAAAGAGATAGAAGGTAGGAAGTGAGAGAGAGAGAGAGAGAGAGAGAGAGAGAGAGAGAGAGAGAGAGAGAGAGAGAGAGAGAGAGAGAGAGAGAGAGAGAGAGAGAGAGAGAGAGAGAGAGAGAGAGAGAGAGAGAGAGAGAGAGAGAGCGAGAGAGAGAGAGAGAGAGCAAGTGCAAGAGCAAGAGATAAAGAGAGAGAGGGAGAGAGAGTGCGTTTCATTCCAAATGTATCGCACATTTTTACAGAATTTTCATAATTTCTAGTGGACTGTAGTGGACCACTGCTGTTATGCTTAAACAAGGAGCTTGTTCATCGCAATAAGCAGTAGATGGCTCTATTCCTCCAGTCAGGGGCACTTATACAACTAAGTAGAAGAGGGCACAATTCCATGTCGTAATAAAGCGCCAGCCAAACCACAAACAGAGAAAGAAAATGCTTGTTGGGCTTGGAACAGAAAGAAAGAAATGGATATGAGCCTTCGGCGGTAGCTTGGGTGACATTCTATCACTCGCCATTTTTTCACATTGATTAGCTGAATCTGTTTCCATCGTACCCAGTCACATTCACCTTTTATGGATACAATAACTTTTCCACCCCCCTCAAGCGAGCGGTTTACATATTTTGATATTTCAATAATCTTTTCAGATTATTGAAATTAATCTTTTCAGAAATTTCATCCAATGTTTTTTCAAATTGGTGGAGATAAGAGAGAGAAGAAGAGACAGAGTCATAAAGAAGCCACAGCAGTTTACCCCAGACCATCACTGTGGATTGGAGTTGGAAAGATTAAACAGTTCCATGTATGTAAATAAAATAAAAGCCCTTAAAACCAATTGTGATTATTATGTCAAAAGGCCTTGTTTAATTGCTCTGGCTCTCTAGAAGTCGCCTAAATAATTAACTCGGCAAATTCAGATAGAATTGTGTTTGGTTGATTAGCCTTTACTTTTGTTTACTGTGTTGGCTTTTAATAGATAAGTCATATCTGAGCAAGTATTCCTGGTCAATAATTGGATAAATTAAATCAGTTAAAGACACCGTTTTCCAATTCACTTCATGCCCGATAATATCATTTCTCACAACTATATTTGTCCCAATATCACTCCCGATCTTTCAAACGAATATAATAATGCCGAAAGGCAAAGATAAGCACATTGTGAAAAAATGACTCGAGTTTCATTGCCTTTTAAACTTCTAAGTCGTGTTCACCACAATTTTACAAACCCTTGGGTCGCAATTAACTCAAGACCGGTGAGGTTTCCATTCAATAAAGGAGATCAAACTCTAAACAGATAAAAGGAAGACGAAACTCTGGCTGCTGCGCGGTGCTCGCCGGCGCTGAGATTAACATACACGTGACGTGCAGGTAGAGGGTCGTGGTGTCGAATCCCAGCGAGTTCTCCGCCAGAGCCGCGACGCGGAATATGCCGGCGGCCTTGTACATGTGCCGGATGCCCTCCTCAGTCCAGCTCAGGTTGGAGTACGAAACCGCCGTCCCGTCGCCGAAGTCCAGCTGGATGTTGGTCCTCATGGAGTCCCCCTAGCGCACGACGGGACACACACACACACACACACACACACACACACACACACACACACACACACACACACACACACACACACACACACACACACACACACACACACACACACACACACACACACACACACAAGTGAGCGTCCCCACAGACCCATCGTTTAACGGGGCCATCGATGGTCTCTGAGCAGAGGACTACGGCTCACCTGATGCTGCAAACACAAAAACGGGTTGACAAACGTTTTCCTCTTTTTTTTTTTCTGATTTGTTTCAATCGTTTAATCGTTTTTTTTTTTATTCGGAATCCTTAGCTTTAATGCATCTGTTAACGAGCTTACACTGTTGTCGTCCATTTCCCAAGTTCATTTGCAACTTTTTGAAGCAAATGCAAACTAACCATAAACCAACCAAGACAAACACTCACACTCACACACACACACACACACACACACACACACACACACACACACACACACACACACACACACACACACACACACACACACACACACACACAAACACACATTTGTACACCAGGTGTCGAGTCGCCTGCAGACCAGGACCAGCTCCAGATTCCGGTACTTGTTATCATAACAATAACATAATCTCTGACATTAAAACCACAAAAAGTCAAACAACAATAAACTCTCTGACCGTGGTCGGCGCTGCCCATCAGGCCTTTGGCTCTGAGGGCATGCGGCGCCAGCAGCCTCGTATTGTGAGGTAGCACTGGTGTATGGTGTCTGGCGTCTCGTACGTGTGAGTGGTACCAGGTCGCCACGTCCTCCTCTGCCATGCCACAGCTGTGCTAATCACATCTGGAGCAATTCTAGTGTTTGCCCACAGCCGCAGTGCCTTGGTGGCTCCAGCTGCCGTGGCGACTGAGCCATGGCTTCCCCCCGCACCCCCCCTGCAACCCCACTCCCTTCCAACGGACCCCTCCCCCTGCATGCTGAAAACTCCCAGCCCTCCTCTTTGGCACGCCGTAGCGTAAAAGCAGGAGCGAGGCGATCATCACCGACGACAATGCTTTCCCATCCATGCTCGGCTGAAACACAATGTAAGGCGCATGATTAGCCGCGTTGCTTACCGTCCCCTCTCTCTGTCTCTCACACACTCTCTCTTTTGTTCATTCTCTTTAATGCACAGCCTCGCTTGGCTCTCTGTCTCTTTGTGTGGATTTAAGGTGTGTGAGAGCGTCGTCGTCTAAGCCTAGCTTCTGGGAATACCTCGAGTTGCGGCGGCGGCGCGGCGGCGGCTGGAAATGATATCTCGAAAACGAGTTGTCGGCGACTCGGCGGAGAGAATAGAAAGAAAGAAGCCAAGCCGGGGTCGGGATCATCGGCGTTGTGCTCCTATTGTTGTGGCAGGGCTGGGATGAGTTGGCACAGGTCCAAACGTCAGGCTCGGTGCTGGCGTCGCCGGCTCACACTTCCCACTCTTGTGGCCGCTCTCGTCGTCTCTTCGCCGTGCCACTCGGGGAGGGCACAATGGGATTTCCCTAATCTCCATTAGACGGATTCAAGGCCAACGAGTTAAATGTCACTCTTTTGTGTCCGAGAGGCTGGCGGTATACCGCGGAGCCCGGAGGCAAAAGCAAGGACAACAACAGCAGGGGGGCCGCAGCGGAGAGAGGGTCCGGCACAAAGGAGGGCCCCGTGGGAGCCCAGCGCCACCGGATGGAGGAAAGGGGTCTCGTAATGATTTGACACTTAAAAAAGACAATCGTCTGGTGGGAAGTGTGTCTCTGCAAGGCCAAGGTGGGGGGGGGGGGGGGGGGGAGGTTTGGGTACGAAATGAAAAAGCGCGTGGTAGAAAGCTGAGCCCTTTATCAGAACAAGATGCCATCGGATCCCGGACATCGCGAGTCGCCAGTCCTCCAATTACAATTTTGATGACATTATATGGTGAAATAATGTGGGGTATTTGGTGTACAATCCCCGCACTCTTATTATATAACTTTTATGCTGTGTTTCCTGATCATAAAATGTGTACGAAATGTCACGAGCGCAGTGGTATTAGGTCTGAAGTTACCATAGATTGAATTTACCACCCACAAATCCAGTTCTGCAGCTTGACAATAATCAAAAAGGAACAATATAACATTACAGCATCTTATGTAGCCGTCGATTTATATGGGAGATGCAGGATACCATCTCGATGTAAATACACGGGGACTGAGAAACGTGAAAGTGCGTACATCAGTGTGTGCATTGTTCCTAAAGAGTTCCTGTCAAGTCCGAACCCAGATTTGTGCATAAGCGCTGATATTTACTCACACACTGCAACGTGCCGTAAAAAGTATGGGCAAACATGTCCTGAAGAGTTCCCTTTGAGCCCTTGAGGTGTCTCTGAGTCACCCAATCTCTTTCCGGAGCCCTTTCAGGCCATTTGGCAGTTCTCCGCTCTTTCAAGCAAAGCCACAAAGAGGGACATGAATAGGAATGCATTTAAACTTGTTTCTTGGATATCATTCATTCATACATAGAGGTATATTAATAACCAATCTCCAGGAATTATTACATGTAATGCTTTCCCTGTTATTACATTTTTTCATTTGATCTGCATATTCACAGACACACACCAACACCCCCAGACACACACACACACACACACACACACACACACACACACACACACACACACACACACACACACACACACACACACACACACACACACACACACACACACACACACACACACACACACACACACCTTCTGAGCATTAAATATTTAGGCCAAATTGCGCACCCCAAGAAAAATTGCCATAGCGGGCTTCATGAATATAAATGTCCATAATACGTTTGAATCCATCTCAGGCATTTCTCGCGCTGACCACGGCTAGCCGGAAGCACCCAGAAGATTCTACTACCTCGCCCTCCGTATATTTTTCCAATTGCAAATCACCCTAACACCCCCTCCAGCGCCCTCCTCTGAATGAAGCCCCAGGCCACGGATCCTTTTACCCCCAGTCGAGCGACCACATGACCGGGTGCTAGTCCGAGTCGAGAGGGAAACCCCCGTCTCGTGCCCCGGGTCGTCGCCACTGCGGAGGGAAAAGCCTTGGGGAGGGTGCTAGGAGGAACCATACTCGCCCTGACTTCAAGGTGATTACGTTCGATCAGATTCCAGACCTGCGGCTGTGAACTGAATCCTACCCCCCACCGGTACCTCTTTGAGGTCTTTCGCTCCTTGCCCAATTTATTAGCCTCAAACCCCCCCCCCCCCCACCCCCAGCGCTCGTTCGTTACTTCAATAAAACTAGAGAGCATTTTTTTTTCTAAATTAGATAACTGTGCTGCCAGTTGCTGAAATCAAAAATGATTGATTTGCTTTGCTGAAATCAACTGTGCTTCCCTTGCCCTCTAGCGTCTTTCCCCTTTTATTATCATGGTGGCCCTCTGGGCCGTGAGCATCTTCTGAAGAGGACGCTGCCCCGGTCATGTGCACAGCCGTTATCCTCAACCCTCTCTCACCTTAGCTTTCACTTGCTGCTTCTCATTGATTGGTATTTTATTGGTCTTAAAGTGGAGATCAATGGCAATCATTACCCCCTCGGAGAAACAAGTATTCACTTGGGATAGAAAGGTAGCTCTCTTTGTGTTTGTGTGTGTGTGTGTGTGTGTGTGTGTTTGTTTGCATGTGTATGTCTGTATGCGTGTGAATGTGTGTGCATGTGTGTGTGTGTCTGTGCGTGTCTCCGTGTCCGTGTGTCTGTGTGCATGCATGTGTGTATCTGTCTGTGTGTGTGCGTATGTGTCTGCGTTAGGATGTGTACACGTGCGTGCGTCTTTCTGTGTTTGTGCGTGCGCGTGTGTGCGCATGTGCTTGACGATGCATGTGTGTGTGTGTGCATTTATGTGTGCGTGCATGCATGTGTGTGTGTGCGTGCCCGTGTGCGTGTGAGCCCCACCTCGTCCAGGTGCACCTTGAAGGAGACGTTGGTCCCCAGGTGCGCTGTGAGCTTGTCGTCCTTGGTGGTCAGGGACAGACCCCGTGGGGCCCTGTTCGGACACTGCTGCTTCCTGGGCGTGTACATCTCCTTCACCCCCTTGGTGCAGTTGTTGGACACCACCTTACGGTACCTGCACGGAGAGGGTAGCCACGTGACACCGACTGTCATCGATTCCCCGTCATGTCACGGGAGATCGAATAGCGTATCGTGTCCTATGACGTCATGTTCCGTCATACCATCTCTTTGATGTCGTGTCATATCACGTCCCATCATGTCCTGTGACGTCGTGCCCCTTCACGTCAAGTCATGTCCTATGACCTCATCAATCTCATGTCCAATCACGTCACATACTTTCCTATGATCTCATCAATGTCATGTCATGTCATGACACGTTACTTCATACTATCTTCCTTCATGTCCTTTCAATGTCACATCACATCCCTTCATATCATCATCAGATTTCATGTCATGTCAGTTCATATCATGTCCTCTATGTTATGTGCCCGTAATCCAATATTCTAGTCTGTATCATTATTTTGAACATATTTGCATGGCAATTATCTTCATGGGTGGTATGATTAGTGGGACACATTGCGCAACATGATTGAAAATACACTCTTGTCTATTTGAGCCACTATGACCAGATCCATTGCTGATTAAAATTGACATATTATACCACCAGGTGTGTGTGTGATTAGCCGTTAAGAGCCATTTTGAAAATCTGCCTCTTCTGTCATCACGAGTGGGCGTGTCCGCCTAGATGTGTGCTGGATGGATCATTCAACCAGCCTGTAGCAAACGTTGCTCATCCATTGGTCATACATCTAGGTCGACACGCCCACTTGTGATGTCAGAAGAGGCAGATTTTTAAAAAGATTTGTAACGGTTAATCACACTCACACATAGGTTACCTTCAAAAGTAAAAACTCATGCTTCCTTGCACTCAAGTACAGCGTTGTACATGAGCTATGAATTGGAAGCTTGTTATTTATATGCTAATTCAAATGTTTTATGTACAAATTAATAATCAAAGAGGAAGGTATTAATCTCTGACTCGTAAATGTCAATGACTGTTATGGCGCCTTACTATGAATCATAACATAGTCTAAAAATGGTTAATAAAACACAAGACCAACAAACACATCTTTTCTCCATAATGATTCTCCTTTTTGTTTGTATTCATTTCATCTGCTATTCCCAAGTGAAGAAAAGTTCATGTTTGTGTTTTTCTCCTATTTGCTCCACTCTAAATAACAGCATTCTTTCATTTCCAGGTTTATGACAACCCTAATAAATTTCATAGTTTATGAAAATGGGTTGAATGAGCTGCACCCCATAAATGGTGATTCATACACAAGGACTAACTAACTGGATGTTCACATCCATTTTGACCAGCAAAAACATCTACCTATGCCATAGAAATGCATATCACAAAGCCTGACTTTTGTAAGTAGTATAGTTTATTGAGTGTGTGTTTGCACCAGTACAGTGTGTCGCTGCATGAGCCAACACATTATTCCTTTGTTGAACAGTGGGTTTAGTATTCAACTGGGACTTTGAGTTGATTAGCAATGGCCACTGAAAGACGCAAGCATTTATCTCATGTCTAGAAGAGTGGCTCTATGCAATCTTAAAATCTGACAAAACAGAGAATGAACAAAATGATTCCCCTATTATTTGAAGAACATTGAGTTCCAGCTCATTTTTCTAGTGTTTTTCAAATATATTGAAGTGTTACAGAAACACATTCACTCAGCTTTGATTCCATGATTGTATCTATCTATCTATCTATCTATCTATCTATCTATCTATCTATCTATCTATCTATCTATCTATCTATCTATCTATCTATCTATCTATCTATCTATCTATCTATCTATTTAATTATTATTATTATTTAATTATTATTATTATATTTTAAGGTTCATCTTGTATTTTGCGTCAAAAATACCTCAGTCATCAGATGACTGAGGTATTTTTACATTGCGTAATCACTATCTTAGGCAGATAGTGATTAATAAACGTAAAAGGCCCTCTGAGTGGCTTATCCAATGAGGAGTCAATCAGCAGCGTTAGGAAGGTAGAGTTAGGTTAGGTCTCACAATTTGGCCAAAATATGACACAGGCAATGATGCTATCAGGCTGAGGATATGTAAACATAACAAAAGCGTTTGTTGCAGCCGAAGCTTGTTGTTGACGCCTGTTGACGAAGCTGAAACGGGGTAAAGCTACTACGACGTTCAACAAAAATGTACTTCTGGAACACAATTCAGAGAGAGAGGATTCATCCGGAGGGATGTTGGTTGGGATCCACTACCTCGGTGGTCTCTATATGACCGTTGCCCAGGGAACCCTTCCCGTTTCAGGGCGAGTAAAAATACGCCTTTGTTTTCAACTTGGTCTTGTGGTACCTGTTTATATGCTGGGCCGATGTGTTAACACCCGGCCTTCCTTCCTCACTCATGTCCACATCTTTCCCTCTCTACTCTGATTGTATGGACGTAAAGAGCTGGGTACTGTCAGTGGGAACCCCTCTGACGATGTCCCTGGCTGGGTGTGAATCCATGATTGCTGCGCCCTTATGGCGAATGAAAATAAAAAAGGCAAAAAAAACTGAATCGCCCACTCCTTACGAGGATGGGCAATCGTACTAGATCAACGAATTGACACACACACACACACACACACACACACACACACACACACACACACACACACACACACACACACACACACACACACACACACACACACACACACACACACACACACACACACACACACACACACACACACGGAACCTTAATTTCCTATTTCCTCTTAATACCCCTTTAAGTATTCAGTCAACCACTTACCTAATAGCGGCGACGGCTTTATAAATGTGAAGTTGATATCATGCAATATCACACATTAATTCCAGCTTTAAACCGTGTCTCCTGCTTTGCATTACTGCCGCTATATGTCATGCATATTGAATCCATCAACTACCAAAAAATATAACGTGCTCTTAATCGTGGTTCCTGGCCTCTTTTTCTGAACACCAGACCCACCGCCGGGCTGAACCCACTCACCCAGTGCTGTTGAAGTAGTTCTGCCCCTGGCTACAACTCTTGGAGAGGGTGTAAGGGTTGAACCAGAAGGCAGGCCGGCAGTTCCCGTCGCCCCTCCGCTCGTATCCATAATCACTAGCAGACAAACAAAGCCGAGCCACACCACAGTGCATAATCAGCGCTGGCTCTGGGGGGAAAGGAGACACACTGTAACACAGTGCCTTCGTTTGGTTGTTTTCTTCTATTTACTCTATCTCCTCCATCTCCTCATAACTGGGTCCGACGGGGCTGTCTTGCATGGAGGAACATCGTTATAAGGTATTGATTAGGGACACACTGTTGACAAGTGTTCCCTAACAGTATGTGGAGAAGAGTTTCTTTCTATAGGCTACCACAGCAGTCCTGCTTTATCTCTCTGTAACTATAGACATTGATTCAGTGTTTGCCAGGCTATAACAAAAAGCCAAACCTGTTTATGGTCGAGGTGAAGAAATGAACGGCTTTTTAATCACAGGTCCCCTATAGCACCCTATCTGCATAGGTTAATATATCTAATGAGGAATGAGGTGTTTGTTGTGCAAGAGACAAATTGGAGTAATAACAACAAAATACTCAAACCTCAAAACCAAGAACTTATATTTCAGAATGATTGATTGGGGAGGAAATTGTTCGGGGAGCAAATAACCTGACACAGCGAAAAGTCCAGAGTTCAATTCAGAGAAGTCTGTGTTCACAACTTTGCTTCCAATATTTGGCTGCTAATTCTTACTCTAGTATACTTATTATCATTAATGTACGCCATGAATGTTTCAGAAAATTTGACTATGTCTGTAAATGTCTAAACATTTTGGCACAGTGACTAGAAATACATATACAGCCCGTTTTATTGGTTGAAGTTTAACCGTTCATGTTAAAACCAATTAATACTGATGGGTCCTCCCTCCATTATGTCACCTAAATAACTGCTATATATTCGACGAGTTTGTTCATTGTTCCCTGTCTTTGCTAGATAAAAAAATAGCACAACAAGCTCAGGATTAGCATACAAATGGAAATTTAGCTCCCTCGCATCTTCTCAACACAATTATGAACATAGTTTTCACAGCGTTACATTCAGTTCCATAGAAAAAAAAGGCTTTCAAAATACGTGATCAGTTCGAAACCTCACACTCCTACTCTACCGAATGGATTAAATCCAAGTATTGTATATTAATCTGGATAAATGCCTTTTACAGTTCACAAAATTACAGAACATCTCCTCTTCCAATGAAAACCAAACCGACATCAAATGAATCACTCACCATTCAAAGTCGTGTGCTTTGCAGATACAAGACTCCGTAGAGAGAACTCTGGAGTAATCCCTTCCCAGCATACAGTAGTTCCCAGGCCTGCGTTTCATGTAGATCTGTTTTTGCCCCATCACGCACGGCTCTCCCTTTGACCAAGACAAATTGCATTGCTCAAAGACAAAGTAGTTAACGTCCATCTGATGGGCACTGAGGCCACGGAACCACAGGCAGGTTATGGGGATCCATAGTTCACATTACCTGATTATTCAGGTGCCAAGTGTGGTAATCTTCCTCAGTACATCTCCTGCTGAAGACCGACTTGTAGTCGATTTTAATGAGCTGCCACTCAGACCGGTGGCTGAAGTGGCCGAAGAATCTGTACAATGTAAAGACACAAAGTGATTACTCCCCATACACCTCAGCAATCGAACTACCACTGTACGATCGCAATACACAATGAGATTTTAGACATGATCCTCAATCAATAGTCTTTTAGTGGCGAACTGAGGTTTTACACACCATGTTTGACAGATTGTCTATTATGTTAATTGTACCCCTATTTTACACCTAAATCACCTCCCAAAACGGTATTTAATCTTGTGCAAATGCACTTACACAGATTCACCCCAGGGCGTTTAATTTCAAACGGCTCCTTACAACCACACACACACACCACACACACACACCACACACACACACACACACACACACACACACACACACACACACACACACACACACACACACACACACACACACACACACACACACACACACACTGCGCGCATGCAAACGGGTACAGTTACGTTCCCCTAGCCTCAGGCCCCTACTAACAAACCCCGTTATAATGAGCACCCTGACTCTCTCCTCCAGACGGCACCTTCCAACGGGAGAAACACAGAGTAACCAGTCAGAGAGGTCCCTACGTCATGATCTGATTCTCCGCCCCGGCCTCCACCAGCACGCCGTCCACAAACAGCGGCACAGTGGAGAAGCTGTGACGGGTCCACTGTCTGCCCTCGTCGAAGCTGATCCTGTGGAAGTGAGAGAAAGAGGGCGCGTCACCGCCAGCCTCCGAAAAAAAAGCCAACCCTGCTAATGCGTTTTTCGGTTCTCTGTTAACCTTCTCTCAAAGTGATCCACCGGTTTACCGACAGTCGGCACACACATGCACAGGCAGACGCACGCACACACACGCATGACACACGCGCATTGGGCACGCACGCGCACACACACGCTCGCACACTACACACACTCTGTTTTAGAGTTTTAGTGGCAAAATGAAAACAGAGGCCCATGCAATTAGCGAGTTTTAGAGGCGTGGAATAAAAAGAAGAGAGCCATGTCACTAGCAGAGCAATAATACAGAAAATGGTCTCCATATAACATGAACTGAGGACGCGTCAGGCTTTCTGCAGGGAAAAAGAGGATTGGGACTGGGTTACATAACAACAGACAAGAACAGAATTGTTTCATGTTTCACTGCAGAGAGACCAACAAAAAAAAAAAAACAGTGGATAGTTTTCATCTACGGGATCCTAGTATTGATTCTGACAGCTTATCCACATGTTGCAACAGACTGAACAACTCTTCCGCGCCAGGGTATGACATTGTTTGAAACGGTGCACACTTCTTTGTCTGGAACGATGAGAACATGTCCTTTTTCTTCTCCCTTGTTGCCCTCAGAAAACCACCAGCACTACAACTTTCATCAGGCTAAAAGCGTTGAAAAAGAAAAGCTTTGACATGCATCCATGATGAAGATTCAGGCCAGGGGAATGTTTTAGCCAGACATCAAGCTTTGAAACAAAGACAACTGACGGCCTAAAAGGCAACCAAGAGCCCCTTTTTTTTTTCTCCTCCCTCTTATCCATCTCTGTTTCGTAGCACTTAAATTGGTTTGGGGACTAAAACCCAGAAGGCTACACCTCGCTAGTTCTAAAACTAATTTCCAAACTGTTACAGAAGTGTCTGGCAAACAGATCTGGTCCCACTTGGATTAGTCTGCACTCAGGAGAAAGGCAAGCAACCAATTTGGCAAAGTGAAAGTAACATGTTATCATAAACATGTACTGTAGTCGTTAAGGGAAACGCACACATACGCACAAGCATGCATGTGCTTCGCCAAAAGTCGTGGGTGTTAATACGAGTTGGCTTCAACACAGAAGGGGGACTCGCCATAAGTGTCTCGTTGGTACTGATGGCTGTTTCACCGCCACGAGGGCTCCTCCTTTGTCCAGGAACCACACGTTATGCTCCTCTTCGAAGATCTGCACAAAGACATGTGATTTCTTATCATACACATACAGAAACCACGCATGGTGATCCTTGTTTGACGAACTGCACAAAGACATGCGATTTCTAAACACGCACATACAGAAACAACACGTTGTTTTCCTGTTCCAAGATCTATTTCTATACTGTACATATGTCGAAACTCACGTTGTGTTTAAACGCACATGCAACCAACAATTATTTGATTATAGTGGATTACTCAAGCTTACCTGTCTCCAGCTGTTGCCCGCATCGGATGATATAAACATACCGACGTTGTTGTAGGACAACTCTGCCCCGATATTTCCTGCAATTAAATTTGCATAAGTGCGTTGTTTTGTTTGCAGAATAAGGGTAATTTTAATCAGAGACAACACAAATATTGGGACGAATGTGAGATTTTCCATTTCAGAGGTGCTTAAATAAAAACCGCTCAGGCAATCTCTCCCCCGGAGCAATCAAAACAACCCTCCTGATATCATACAGCCATGTCGCCTATCCCCGTTGATTCTGCTGTCTCGGCAGAGACAGCCTAGTAAACAGGCGTGCAATAGTGTTTGTCATGTTAGCGAGAGGACATCTTCACCATGCTACACCCCAAAGGCGGAGCAGGGAAAGAGAAAAGGCATATGCCCCGCTACAGAGACTTTGGGTGGCAATGGATTTAAAAACTCACCTAGGCACAGCTCTTAACGGAGAAGCCTATCAATTCACACATATTACCGTGCGCACGGACACATTCATTTATCAAAAACACACAGCGCTCAGAGTCGTCTATTCCTCATCGCGTGTCAGTGCTCCACAGACACCAACAGGCTCTTCAATTTCGTCGCCTCGCACCATTAATCAAAGACCCACACACCTGCATTAGGAACATCTAGCCACCCACACTATTTTTAATCTCTGTCAATTTCCCACGACGTTACCTCAATATATTTTTACGAGTTCAATCTAATATACGACTTTGGAGAATGGCTCCTGCGGCAATGATCGGTGCCTTCCCATGTTGCTGTGAAATAATGGAGGTGAAGTGAAGTGAGACGAAGCAAAACGCAAGCTGAGGAGCAGTTTGGGTGACGAGGGGAGGACAGGACTAAATATAGGTAAATACTGCAATGATGCAACTAAGTA
>OLKM01000506.1:117831-122831 GCA_900291075.1 Melanogrammus aeglefinus | reverse complement strand
CGGGTATAATATTATTGGAACATTTGTTTACAGCTGTAATCTTGACCATCGCCTGCCATCAGTATAAAGCTCGCCACCCCGTGGTTGATGTCTAGCAGGGACGGCTGATTTAATGTAGCACTGGCTAGCTCTCATGATAAATGTTTATATCTAGAGGTCCGTTCTCATAAATTCTAAGAGCGGCCCTGTTTGCATTCTGCATTTAATATTAAGTGTGTTGGCAGCCCCTATTTTCATGCAATCTATATCAACCACCTTTAACGGTGCTCACTTCTGCATACAATAGTGTCTAACTGGACACAATGTTGTCTGACTCAATATATGGCTTTAAATTCGCATACATATATATATTGGGTGAGAGATCTTTATTTTTCTTCTGCAGTAGCATGAATCAGACCCTGCATTGAAAATACATTGTCTTGAGAGTTACTACCTTGTTGTCTGTAAGTTGTTTCATAAGCAAGCTTTTGCTTGTTCATATGCTTCCTTGGAACTTTTTTCTTCGGTTTTCATTTATTTTCCCTTCGTTTTACCTTCACGCTATAATTCGTACACCATTTGCGTCTCCATTATCTCCCTCTTCATTTACATTTAGGGGCGTTTAGCGGACTTTTAGTGCTTTTAAACGTTCTGATCGTTATGTGCAGTGATAGCTGCTATACAAAAATAAAAGAGCTTCCAAATGAACTTTACAGATAAACACATGTCTTAAAGTTGCAGTGGGTAATTTTGCAACGAGCTGGTAGCCTCAAAGGATCCGGACAGGACTGGAGTCAAGGCTGACCGATAGTGATTTCAAGAAGGCCTTCAAGCCTTTCTTAAAAATATTCTACAAATAAAACACGCTGGCCATCCTCATAGCGCTCTTTGTTTACCAGAAGGTTCTGTGGTGGTGTCATGTCTCATATCCCTGTCGGCGTTCCGAGTACCACCCCACCCCCCCCCCCCCCCCCCAAAAAAAAAAAACCTCACACCTCCCACACGCATTTCGAGTCTGCGACACAAAGTCAGTTTGCGTCTCGCAGTTGCACAGCCAGTGGAAGCAAAACCATACCCTGTTACTTAGTTATTACATTCATATACACATACATATTATATACACGTGGAGGTGGTCAGTCTTACACATGATGACTCAAACTATGAAAACGTTTAACAATTGGATCGGTGCCTTGCATTAAGCATTGCAGATCTAACAGAGATGACAAGCCACCAAGATGAAGAACTTCCATGCATCAGGGCGGTTATGGGGTTGAGACGTACCAGTATGCAGTGGATGTCGTTTCCGTCAATGTCCGTGGAAGGCGCCTGCAGAAGTCTCCACTCCCGTCCTTTGTTGTAGGTGATGTAGGTCTTCACCTGGCTGTCCTGCCTCCTGTTCGCGATCAGCATGCCGGTCACACCAGCCACCTAGCACACAGACAGAGAGTGATGACAGGCTTCATAACGGTGGCTTGATCACTGGCTAACATCAAGGAGGATGTAGGAAAGTCAAAGTCAACGTACGCCTCACAGACTCAAGTCTCGCTAAATGAAATGTTAAATGTGTTGTTATACTCAAAACGGATTGCACCATTTCGTTTTTTCAAAGGGGGTAATCTATGCCCCTCACACACTTTCACATCCCACCCAGTCTACACAGAGACAATATGCATAATCTTCACAAAACATAAAGGCTCTGCTGAGAGAAAATGCGGTGTTCGTTTCGGCACAAGACAAATCCAATTTCTTAAGCAGAGTGCATTCAAAAGTCGTTGACAAGCATTGCAGAGTCCTTCTCCGGTCTCATGCCCTGTGTTGGCTCCGGTGGCAGACTGTAATCCCGGGCCGACTGTCTCTCAGGAACTACTTATTTCCAGTTCGGCCCAGGGAGCAGTGTGGATTGGGATGTCCATGTCCGTGGCTCCACATCAAGCGGTTGTCATGGTGAAAGCCTACAGTCGCATGGCTTCCCTTCCCAAAGGTGTCTGTCAGTGTAAGTGGCACTAATAGGCGACGCTTTTGACATTGTCATCAAAATAAGAAAAAAAAAAGAAAACACTGTTTGGGGACGGACAGGGCTAATGAGGGATCCCCCCTCTTCATCGACCTGATCCGTCAATCACCGTGGTAATTATTTATCCTGGAGACCTGCATCATATCACATTCGCGCACACATAAACACGAACAAACACACACGCACACAACCATGCACCCATGCACAAACAAACTAAAACACACAAACGTGCACACACACACTCTCTCTCACACACACACACACACACACACACACACACACACACACACACACACACACACACACACACACACACACACACACACACACACACACACACACACACACACACACACACACTCAAAGACACACACACACATTTAAAGACACACACACATGTGCGTGTGTGAAAAACAAGGCTTCCGCCCGAATGTGCCACTTTCGTTTGCAAACACCGGAATGTTTTTGCCCATCTACAGCAGGATGAAACGGAGGATGTCCGTATTGATCCCTCCAAGCCCCCCGTCTGAAGTTACGGTGTGGCAGAGATGAGTCCCGCCACTGCCACATGCAGTATTAACAGGGGGATTCCACTGTTGACAGAGAGCTGTCAAGGTGTGTCTGCACTTCATGGCAATCATTGTAACCAGGTGTAAGCGGGAATAGAAGAAGACACTCTCTGCAACGCCCGCATACCCCAAGGGATATAAAAAGTAAGACGTTAGGCATAATAAAGTTGACATCTATGAATATGGAAGCCTGCCAGGGCCACATAGGTGGCCACATTGACAAGAGATGCTTGGTTTTCCCCTCTTCAACAGACTTCTGCTGTCTCCTCGCCCGCACTACAACAAACTGACAGTTACTGTCATCGCCGAGTTTCATTGATGAGGGCAGGCAAATTGAAGTCAATGAAAAACTAAACACGCAACGTGACATGTCAAGCGGAAAAATCAATTAACTTCTAACATTATTTGGATCGCATATGTGTCTGCAAAAAAACGTTACGCCGTGGTGTGAAAGAGACCCCACACGCCTGCATCGTTGAACAGTGGTCATGGTTTTTCGTTTTTTCTTCCATAATGGGAAGACAGCTACAATTATCTGTATCACTGTCAAACTGACGGATTTAGTTCAAATAATACTTTGCTGTTGTCAGTTCTTACAAATGTTTTGAGCGAATAAAATTTTTCATTGTGTCAAAATATATTGTATAAGTGAATAGGGAATACATTATGTATAATTATAACAGTCCTGCCAGTTGCTTTGAGACATTTCACATCATATGAATTATTTCTACGTCATTTAATACATATAATGCTTGTGTGGAAAGAACCTTACAGAATTGAGGATTCACATTCGCAAACCATGAGTTCAGCTCTTCTGGATGTAATGATTGCTTTAACACAAGGGATGAACTCATCATTCGTAATCATAATTGGTTGAATTTTGCTTTTCAACCGACTAAAATAGGTCAAACTAATTGAACATAAACTGTTTGTCAGACCAACAGCGACAGCCTGAAAGGAGGCCCGAATGGAGCTCCAATTTATTTACGGAAATGAAAAGCGACTGTAAAAAAAAAAAAAAATTCAAATTGAAACTCATCAAAGAGGCTTAGCTCAGGAGGTAAGTGGGTTGACTTGTAACAGGAAAGTTGGTATTTAGATCCCCAGCTCCTCCTGGCTGAGTGTTGAGGTGTCCCTGAGCATGACAGCTCACCCTAACTGCTCCTGTTTGGCTGTCGCCCCTTTTGTCGTTGCCGCCGCCGTCGGTGAATGTGTGCATGAGTGTTGTTGTTGTTGTTGTTGTAAGTCGCTTTGGATAAAGGTGTCTGCTAATGCCCTAAATGTAAATGTTAATGTCATCAAGTGTCATGGTCTCGTTTTACTTTGGTATCTGTCTTGTTTCTCCCCATGTCAGGTTTACCTCCTGTGTGATTACTGCTCCCTCCCCTAATGTGTTTCAGCTGTTACTCGTTGCGTACCCTATGTGTTTGGTATTTAAGCCCTTGTCTTTCCTTTGTACCTAGTCATACTATTTTCTGTCTAGTGTCTACTACTTGACCATACTACACTTGACTGTGTAGTACGGTCTACAGACATGAGTAGAACGCCGCCGAAACTCCACCGGATGTTTGGAGATGACGTATCTCCCCCCAGATGGCGGCAAAATTTACCTGTTTTCCGTCTCATTATCGTTGCTATTGAATAAAAAATATGTCTCTTTCTACGCAAATAGCCTCTTGAAATGGATATCTATATATATTATATATATATTATATATATATATGGATATATATATAATGGATATATTGGTGGTGTCGGGTCAGCCATCTCTTCTTCGTTTGTTACCAGACTCCGGTTGCATTGTGGGATAGCGTAGTGTGGTCCGTGGTTCACTTTGGCGGTAGTATGCATTCGGAAACGACTTCCGTACTACAGAATGCATACTAGAGTATTCGGACGCGCTAGATTTTTCGCATACTACAAAATGCATACTATATAGTATGCAAGTACGAGTATTCGGATGCAGCCCTTGTCTTTCCTTTGTTGCTTGTCGGGTCATTTTAGTTTGTGGTGAGTTGTGTCCTGTGTGTTCCCGGTGTTCCCTGTGTTACCCGCGTCACCCGTGTTCCTTGCCTTTTGCGTTAATAAATTTTCCTTTTATTGAACTGTCTGCGTTTGGGTTCTACCTGCCTGCCTGCCACCCGCTAACCGTGACATCAAGTGAACTAACTTCAAGTTTGCTTCGAAGAAAGACAGGAACAATGGCGGTTTGTGTTGGCGGGTGTATTTCAATATCTTGCTCACACATTGTACAGAAGGAATCCACATAAGATGATGTTTTTCAGAGCCATGCTCATCTTCTTCAGACACTGTAGGTGTCGTTTGAGGGGAGAGTGTGGTGGATCGGGTCTGTTTGCAAACCAGCCAGATGATGGTTCAATACAGTGTTTCTCAACTGGTGGGTCGCCACCCACTGGTTCTAAATGGGTCGTGGAGTG
>OLKM01000506.1:20331-112831 GCA_900291075.1 Melanogrammus aeglefinus | reverse complement strand
ATGCCAGCTCCGGATAGGTATCACCACTCGTCCACACATGTTTGTTGATTGTTCCTGTTCGGTTCGGACGTTCACGCAGGCCTTACCTGGGTAACAATGAACCATGTATCTCTGACCACCAGGAGCTGATGTCAACGATACCGGAGAAGTGTACTACGTTTCCTGTAGCTACCTCGTGCACTAGCTAGCCCTGCATGTGACCAACTGAACATCCCAACCATGAAGACAAAGCACGCCTGTTAATTGTTATAAGCACTGAGAGCCAGCAGGATGCTTCAAACACGCAATGAAGAATATTTAGTACATTGGGGGGGTGCTTCCCCTTCCTGTAGGCAAGAGGGTAGGCAGAGACCAGGAGACATACTGCCTGACATGCGACCATAGGAGAAGAGAGGAGAGAAGAAGGAAAGAGAGTAAGAGAGGGAGAGAGAGAAAGAGATAGAAGAAGAGGAAGAGAACCGAGAAGAGAGAGAGAAGAGAGAGAAGAGAAAGAGAGGAGAGAGAGAGAAGCGCGAGCGAGAGAGCTTAGACATAGCAAGAAACATGGACATGGAGAGAAAGAGAGCGAAAGTACGGTAACGAGAGCGAGACAGAGAAAAGACAGAGGGGGAGACAAAGAGAGAGAGAGTGAGAGAGCGCGAGGCATAACCATAACCACATAGATAGGGAGAGAGAGAGATATAGAGAGAGTGAGAGAGAGACAAAGAGAGAGGGAGCAAGCGAGAGCGGTTTAGACATAGTGAGAAACATGGACATGGAGAAAGAGAGAGAGCGACCATGAGAGCGACAAAGAGACAAGGACAGAGAGAGGGTAAGAGCGAGCGAGAGAGAGCGAGAGAGAGAGAGAGAGATTATATTTAAGCAATTACCTCATTCTATAATACCAAGAAGGTCCCGTGACATAATTCTGGGTTAATGGTACTAAACCATCATAAATACTGCTGCTGCCGGCTCTGTTTATGTACAGAGTCAACATATTGAGTGTGTAAAGTCCACCAGGAGTCCAGGCGGGTCCGACCCCCCCCTCCAGCACCGGAGATGTGCGCTGGATGTAAGCCACGCTGTTAACGCGCTCCGGAGTTACGGAGCTGACATATCCGGGCGTGTGCGTGAGAGGATGAACAGAAAGACCTTATTAATCAAGTATGCACTGCACTTATCGCGGGGATAATCCTGCTCCAACTCCACGGGGACATGGTGTGAGCTCATCGGGATTGGAATCTCTGCCGTGTCTCGTGGACTTCCTTGCTTTTATCTTGATTTCATTTCCTATGCCCTTTTTTCTCTGGGTTTTTTTTGGCTCTTTTCTCTCTCGCACACTTGTCACACCCTCCCTCACGTTGTGCATGTGAGGATAAGAGAGGGAGCGGGGGGGGAAATGACATGCAAGGGATTGTGTATCTATGCATGTGTACTGTCCATGTGCGTGTGTGTGATCATACAGGTTTGGGTGAGTGTGATTTAGCCTGTGTGGGAGCATGTGTTTTTGTGTGTGTGTGTGTTGCGTTTTTGTTCATGCATGTTTGAGCATGTGCGTGTGCGTGCGTGTTTAATAAGGGCTTACTTCCATCAGGCGTGTGAGCTTCCATGTGGACCAGATCCAGCTCCTTATCAAGACCTGACACAGACCTGCATTATGGATTCAAGGAAAAGCAATAGATCAGAGGCAGGAACACTGAAATGAGAAAGCAGTGCAGAAAGAAAAAATCCAGACTTTTTCTTTTTTGCTGCGACCGAGGGGAGAGAAAATATGTTAAAGGCAGGAAACAAAGTGTCAGGAAAGGTGGATGGTGCGAGGAGCTCAGAGGAGAGGGACGTGGGGGAAGATGAAGGCTTGAGATTCTCCGTCGAGGTGTAGCGCTCTCTTCCCAGGACTTGTGTTAGCCTAGCGGAGCTAAAAAAAAAAAAAGGACAGGAATGATGACACGGTTTGTCTTCGTCAAAATAATCGCTCTGACACATCAGACACGAAGAACAAACCCAAAGTACAGGTCTGAGGTAACAGTACAAAAGTGGAGGGACAGTACAGTAAAGTGGAGGTAACTGTGCAAAACTATCTGTACACATGTAGTTTGTATTTATACATTTGTAAGTATACATATAAACAATTTTATATTATTTAAAAATTATAGATATTTTTTTCTTTTAGTATTAAATGTAATAAATGTATACATTTGTATAAACACAAATGTAATTTGCTTTGGTATGTGCAGGGTCAGCACAGGGTCAAACTTTGAGCATCCCATCAGGATGCCAAATAAAAGGGTTGCCCACAGTGTTGCAGTTCCACTGGTCACAGATTACATCAGAAAGCCACAGCTTTACCCATGCCCGGACTGCGGCAGCATTTTACCGTCCCCGGTTGGCCAATGAAGCAGATGTTTGAATGCAGTCAAACTGGAGGCTGTACAGCTCATTATTTTACATGTCCTGAAGGAGATCAGGGAGTCCGGAACGAGGGTTTGGAGCCAGCATGAGTCGTTCCACATTATATATTCTGTGAGTGGCTGTTACATGGGACTTTACTGCATAACATGCAATGTTTTCTAGAGATCGGGGGAACATTGCATTTGATTAGATTAGATTCAATCGTACTGTCGTTATGCAGAGTTCAAGTACGAAGCCAATAAAATACAGTGAAATGTATACAATAACAATTCAAAATTTGGTTTAGGCAGAGATTACCTTCACATCGATTGGCAGAACCGAGGCGGAGAGATGCAGAAGGCATGGGGTATACATTGAAGCAGAGCGCGAACAGAGGCAGATGACTCACCAGTAGAACCTACTAGGTGTTACGTGTTCGTGAACAAGCTGCCATTTCCTCCCAAAGTCCATGGAGCTGTACAGCTGAAAGACAACAGGAGAAACAAGAGAAAAAGCTCTTCAAGTGTAATTCATTCAGTTTGATTTCTTCTTGTCTTGTTTACAAGGAACGTGAAAAAAGGACTCAAAGCTTGACAATAGCAGTAGTGAGGTGCCAGGAAGCAAGCTGCTTCCACAAAAGACGTCATAATGATGTTCTACCCAGGCAAATGACAGGCATAAGGATGGATTATTGCAGGGGAGATCAGGTTGCAGCCATCCATTACTAACAGCTTATTGTTAAGGCAATGCTAAACTACATGAATATGGTGTTCTTCTCATGCCTTCTACATGTTTTTCTATAAAGATTCTGGTTTGCGAAGACAACAGGGAACTGCTACGACTTCTATGCAGAAATACCAAGTTCATATTGTGGGGAATATTTCAAACATCAGGGTCTCAATAGCAGTGTTCCCCTCCACATAATACTAACTACTGTAGAATGGGACACTTCCCATACATTTCCATATATCTTTATCTCCCCATATTACCAGTCAGTGATGTCAATGCTCTCTCTCTCTTCGTAGTTTGTTTGATTTATAGCTCCCAAAATGGCATCAAGGATGAAGCCAAACATAGCGTCATAATCTCTTGAAAAAGATAGTGGGTTATGCGACAGTTGTTCATGGTAAGATTCTGTCTAAACAATAATAACATGTTTTACATTTAATGTCAGAACAATAATAGCCTGTTTCATAGTTAATGTGGAAACACTAATAACATGTTTTATAGTTAATGTGTGAAGAATAATGACATTCTTTGTAGTTAATAGACACTGAAGCTGAGTATTTTTTTTTCTTCTTGACCAACCCAAAAACTAGAATGGCATGATCTATTATTTCTGGCATTAACACGAGAGAAAAGGGCTCTAAATTGATCAAAAAAGAAAGCTGCATAATTAATAGCTGACGGAACAGTGTCTTTGTTCTCTACAAAAACAGAGCAATATATTACCTACTTTTACATGTACAATTGCCACAGTGCCGGTGACCTAAATGTGCAGGCTTAATAACATTGCCTTATGCTCCAGCGAAAAATTGATCACTGCTTCCGTCCATTACAGTGATTGATGTTGCAGAGACCTTGCAGTTCCCCATCTCATATTGTTCCCACCTGTTGTTAATTGCTTCCAACCCACAAAGCCATTGGGTTGAGGGTTGGATCCCTCATCTAATGATGACTAGAACTCACATACAGAAATACACCCAAACGTGTCAACCATCCAAAGGATATTATACGCACACTTGGACGAAACGCACCGGTCAATGTATGCAGCATTGTTCCCGACGACGCGACTCCACTTCCGTAATACCGTTCACAACTCAGACAACACGTGCAATATCCAAAGTGGCCTCAGCAGTGATAAAAAGCTGCAAGAAAATCTTTAGCCAATAGAAGAGTAATTTGCTTCCACTGATCTTTGGCTTTGCCACTCACTTTAAAAGGGTCCACGCCCATGGTGCATGTGGGGGGGGTGTGGAGAGAAGGGGGGGGGGGGCTTACTTCTCCAGCTTTCTTCAGTCTTTTTTGGACATGGGGAGGCCATCAGGCACGCTCAGCCTCCCTCTCCAGCCCTCCTCTCTGCCCATTAATCAAGGCGCTGACGTGGTGAATCCTGAGGCCTGGAAGGCGTCAACACCAGACTTCAAGCTTTCACCTTCCCTCCATTCATCATCAAGTGAGGCCAGGGTGCAGGCTGCCGGTTGGCCCCGCCCGGTGTCCAGTTAAACAGCCATCCAGTTAAACAGCCATCCAGTTAAACAGTCCTCTGGACGGTTAAACAGCCATCCGATTAAACAGCCCTCTGGTTAAACAGCCATCCAGGTAAACAGCCATCCAGTTAAACAGCCATTCGGCTTAACTGCCATCCAGTTAAAAAGCTATCGAGTTAAACAGCCATCCGGTTTACAGCCACTCGGTTAAACAGCCATCCAGTTAAACAGCCATTCGGTTGAACAGCCATCAAGTAAAACCGCCATCCGGTTAAGAGCCATCTGGTAAAACAGTCATCTGGTTTAAAGGACATCCGGTTAAACAGCCATCCAGTGAAATAGCCATCCAGTTAAACCGCCTTTCGGTTAAACAGCTATCCAGCTAAACATCCATCCAGTTAAACAGCCATCCGGTTAACCAGCCAGCAAGTCACACAGCAATCCAGGCCTACAGCCATTCCCTATGGCTGTTTGGGGGGGTTTTAGTGAGGTAAAAAAACGGAATTGAAGTCTGTTTTTGTCATCGATTTTAGCTTGCAGTTTCGCAAAGCCATGTGTCAATGGTGGGTTTTGAAACCATTGTAGTTTGCTTACAGCGCTGAGGTTGATTGTGCAGGGGCCTGTTGGGCAGGTAGCCACTGGAATGCTCTTTGAACGTCCAAATTCGACAACTCAATTCGACAAAAAAAAGATAGGCGCCTTCAAGTGTTAAATACCGGAATACCGGCATTCCGGTATTTATGCGCATTTCACAATTGTATTCGTATAAAGTTTTCAATAACGTGCAATTTGTGAACGTTCACGCATGGATAAACCCCAGCTTCCACTCACAGCATGACCCTGAGGTGGTTCGGGAGCCGTGGGCCCGGGAGCCCTGTTTGTTTTGACAGGATAAACTGGGCCTGGAGAGCGGGCCGGCAGAAGGCTTTGTACACAAACACTTCCAAGGCGAGCAACAATACCCCCCCACATCGCAGCCTCAACCCCCCCCCCCCCCGCCCCCCCTCATCGGAGAAATAATTGATCCTAAGAAGAGATCCGTGAGACTAGTGAGCCGGTCTGGTGCGAATACAAATGGCCCATCAAAGCCAACATGGTCCGCGGTGTGCCCTGCAGGGCTGCGAATCAAAGGCGAAACGGGGGGTCTCACAAGGCTTTGTCTCCCACAAGCACCCATTAATGCAATAAGTTCAACGGTGGCTTCCACGCAGTCACGTCTTGTTCACACTACCTCCGTCCGTCGACGGACCTCATTGACTTTGCATGGGGCGCTCGCGAAATGCATTGTGGGTCCGTCCGTTCTGTCGGCTCCGTGGCCGGACGCCTTGTTCACGCTACCTCCGTCCTTCGACGGATCTCATTGGCTGTGTCTCAATTCAGGGGACGAATCCTCCGAAGGACGCGGTCTATGAAGGTGTGGCCTTCGTATGGACCGTGAAGGCCGGACCGAAGGCCGAACAAAAATGAGACGGTCTGCCCTACGGAGCATTTCAAGTTTGCGTAACAAGCCGTTAACACCCTTTACCTTGTGTGATGACGCGACGCTCCTGTCACCTAGCAACCCTGACAGCTGCGGTTCAAACCGGACGGCGGAGGAGAAGTATGGAGCAGTTTTATACAACCCATTCAAAGATGTCCACTTTCACTTAGATGTCCACTTCTTACTTTATTCTTACTTTTTTTATTGTATTTTATTTATAATTGTATTTTCTATTTGTGCACCTGGAACAAAACAATTTCCCCCTGGGATCAATGAAGTTCTCTGATTCTGATTCTGATTCGGTTATATAATAATTGCATAAAATATAACGTTAATTTGTTTAACGTTATATGGCTTGTGTTAATAAAATTGAACTTTGACAATAAAGTTACAAATTTAAAATAGTCCCAACTTTATTTAAATATAAAATAATGTGCCGCTTCCGCTCTTTCTGACGCCATTTCTCAAAAAATCCAACGCGCAATGAATCTTGGGATACGTTGGGCCGTGATGGATGCGTCTGGTGTATCCTTCAAATCCGGGAAAAGAAGGTTGCATTTGGACAGCCCTTGACGCGTCACAGTGACGCAATCACCCTTCAAATGCACCCTTCGAAGTAGAGTTTAGATTCTCTGCCCGAGCCCGAGCCCGAGCCGGCCCGAGCCGGCCCGACCCGGCCCGACCCGGCCCGCGGGTCGGGTCGGGTCGCCTTTGATTCGCAGCCCTGCAGGGCACACCGCGGACCATGTTGGCTTTGATGGGCCATTTGTATTCCCACCACTATCCTCGGGCCGGGTCGGGCCGGGCCTTTGATCAACGATTATTATTTTTTATCATTGATTTATTAGCCTAATCTGAGGAGAAATCTATGCCATAAACAGAAATATTATCGGCCTTTATAAACGGGTCTTCTCAATGCCGTGGAGCACTCCTTCACTTGCATGGGTAGTACTCCGGTAACTCGTGAACCCCAGCGTCTTCCGTTGCTAAGCGACGTCACCGTCTTTGCGAACAAATTATTTCTCTGCTGATCAACACTACGATTAAATTGTAAAAAGACACACCATGTGAAGTTATTTTTACGTTTTGGCAAGTAGCCGTGTAATAAGCGGGATAATGTATAGAACGTCGCCGGTCATTATCGGAAATAAGCTTCTTCGGGGCGAAGTAGACACCTTCGCTGCGCGTCGGTGTACTGTTCGCCCTGTCGGGGCTTATTTTCCCGATAATGACCGGCGTTCTATACATTATCCCTTACATATATATTTAGCAGAGTAGGTCTAGTAACCAATGTTTACAAAGTTACATATGTATTTCGGGCTCGGGCTCATAATTACAGTTAATGTGTCGGGTCTTGATTTTCTGGGCCCGATCTAAGCTCTACTTCGAAGGATGCGTCCCCTGAATTGAGACACACTCATTGACTTTGCATGGGGCGCTCGCGAAATGCATTATGGGTCCGTCCGCTCTTTCGGCTCACAAAAACACATGGATACGTCAAAAAGCCCCCACCCGTCGACAGACCAGACGCATGTAGTTTGAACAAGGCTTTCAGCCGGGAAACCTGATACGGTATGGTACGCCACTAAAAAATAAAACAAACAAGTATTTTTTGTTGTGCTCTGGGGAAGAACCTTAGCCAGGAGTGTTTGCTGTTTGCTGTGTTGAGTATAAATGTGGGAATACTGGTCTGGGGAGTCAATCAAAGGGTCTGTGTGTTGGCAACGAGGTTCGTCGCAGCTGGTTGTCATGTCAGGGCACTGGCCGGACCCCGTTTTGATAAATACATCTCCATTTAAACAGTGGGGTTGTAACCTACGTGTCCGTGACTCAGCATTATATCTGAATGCTGCCTTCTGTCAGAGCTGGCAGCCCTCCCTAAGGGAGCTATCCGCTAGATCTGCCCATCCATTTAAAAGCTTGGCGTTTGCACCGCTTCCTCAAAGTCTTCTGAGTCGTTAAATATCCCTGTGATTTTTCATGTTTTTCCCGGAGTGTCAGACAAATACCCAATCACAGACATGTGCTTGATAATGGAGCGCTAATGTTGCTGTTCTTTTGATTAATTAATAGCGGTGGCCAGGCCGCTGGCAACACAAACCTGGCCAATGGCCTGGCTTGGTTCATGTTTTCTTTGAGGATAATGTTTCTCTCTCCCTTTCTCTCTCTTACACAAACTTCCAGAACTTGAATCCACAGTAATGGAAAAGATAACTGCGGCATTATAGGACTCTGCATTGCTCGGGCGTTCCTATAAGTCACTTTTACAACACCTCATTAAGTCACCTATAAATCCCTGACACAGCTATTTATAGTTCCCTAAATCACACACACACACACACACACACACACACACACCCACACACACACACACAATCCTGGAACCCCTTTGCCCATCGAATAAGAGGGTAAGTTGATGGTCGATTTTTTACCATCTCCCACCACTGCCCCTTTCCAGAATTGATAGAGCCTGGGAAATAGCTGGAATGACCCTATGGAGAGGGAGATATGAATGGGCTATGCTAATCAACCACCTGGACTTGTTTGGAACAAGGCACTATCAGCAAATACTAGTGGACCATAACGCAACCTTCTTGTGGCCCCCTGCATCCACCAGCAGAGTGGATAAAAAGCCATATAAAACTTTGAGGATTAATTATGCGCAACATATTTCCACAATTTGGTGCAAAATTGTACCCCAATTAAATGTATACATCACATATTTCCTTTACTCTTTAGATGAGTTAGAAAAGGAGGCAGAAACTTACAAAAGAAGACACTAATGAGTCTAATTATGTCACACATTTCATCCAAACATTTCAGTGGGAACACAGTTCAACAGAGAGCATATTGTACTTCAAACAATGACAAACACATTTCTCTTCAAGACGCGGTACTAAGAACCTTGGAGCTGTGGACACGCACCGTGCACATTTAGTACCTGTTTAATTATGGCTTCTTTGAACCTTGCCAGTATGTTGTTGTTTGTTCACATTTTTGCTGTAAGGATATTTCCAACACTATGTAAGACTTCCATGGAACCAAAACATGTCAAACCAAACTTTTAACAACACGGCGTTAACTAGAACTAATTGTGTGCAACACAAGTATCCTAAGCACCGATGGTCCAGGTCAAGTGTATCATACAAGTTAATTTAGTAATGTGACCTGGGAGGACCAACTGTTGCCTGATGAACGGCACCTCTTGCAGCTCAGCTACCACGGGGACAAGGGGGCTGTGCTAAAGACACCTGCCATCTGGATTCAGTCAGAGGTCCGCTGCACTGCTGTGGCCATTTTGGCTCTCATGCAAACACTTTGAGAAGCAGGCAGAGCTTTGGAAGCAAGGGGGCAGTACTGTGGTTAGGTTAAACAGGGCCGTTTAGTCGGTCACACCAACAACCTTCATTATTTTTTATTGTGACTAAACATGTCACTCAATTAATCATTTGATGACTGCATGAACAACTTCATATTTGATTGAACAAAACATAAATGGAATGTAATTACTAAATGAATGTGGTGCTGTGATTGAATCGGAGGTAACTAATAAAACAGGTTGTGAATTATGTCGTAAATCAGTGGGTTGACATAAAACTGCTCAATTGTAACCTAATGCTTCTCCTTATACTGGATATATCACAGCCGACTGCAAATATAAAGTCAGTAAAAGAAAAAGAGAGGATTATAAAAGCATGTAAGAGGACAAAACCATATTTAGCGGACTTAAAAAAAGAAAGTGTCCCCTGTGGATTACAATGACAAGGAGTGATTTTGAAAGCAAAGTACTTAACGATAACTATTCACCAACAGCCATTAAGACAAGGTTTGAATGAAAAGGGCTAAGCAAAAGAGGACTCCTCAACGCTTGAACCTACACCAGCACAAAAACAATCTCGAGAATATTACAAATGGAAAATGCTAATTTTCCGCGTGCGGGCTTAATGCAAATGCCAGAAAGGGGAGAAAGACGGAGAAAAAGATTAATTCCAAGTAAAGCGTCTCGCCATTTCTCTCCGCCTAAACACTTTATTGAGTCTGGTGTCCCAAATGCATTTCTGAACCCATTTAGCATGGATATGATTCAGCGGCAATTAATTAACAGCATACATTTGCATCATTATGGTGGATTAAGTGAAACAATGTTTGCACATTGAAGGATTGCTGGGATGGTGTGTTTGTCAGAAAGGCAGTTGATGCCATTTCCTGTCTCTTCCTAGTTTGTTCTCTGCAGTCGCGTTAATTTTCCCGTTGGGGAGGAAGGATGAAGGAAATGTGTCATTGACTCAGGAAAACCATGCACACTAATCACAACTTGAAAGAATGTCATGAAGAATGACTGGTGTAATGTATATGTGTGATTGCATGCGTCTGTTCTCATGTATGCATGGGTCTGAGCATTTCTCTTTGCATGTGCGTGTTTGAGTCTGTGAATGTGTGTATAGGCCTACAGTATGTGTGTGTGCATGTTTGAGTGATTGCGTGTGTGTCCTCGCGTAAGCATGGGTTTGAGCACGCATCTGTGCATGTGCGTGTTTGAAAGTCTGTGCATGTTTGTTTGTTTGTGCGTTTGTTTGCGTGTGTGTCCCCTGGCATATGCACTCATGATGCTTGAGATGCCGCTTAGCCGAGCGTGTGTGTGTGTGTGTGTGTTTACGTCCAAGAGGGAGTTGCTCATCTGACAGGTTGATAGGTTGATGATGTATGACGGATTAATGATTTCCCCCCAGCCCCCCCTTTAACGTGATTAACAATGTTATGCTACCCTCTGTGTCTCCTCCAATCACAACGTGTGCAGCCGAGCCTGCAGTAATTTGGCCATTCTCAGCAGCAGATCCGTTTTGCATCTTCAAGACTCTCCAGCCAGATTGCCAACAACACCCCTTCCAGCTCCCCCCCCACCCTGCCTTCCCCCCCGACACCTACCGCCCATGATCAGACCCTGACAGACTCAGCTAGCTTATCCAGATGTGTCCGCACCTGTTCAGCTGTGATCTCTCCAAAACCATAAGGGGGAAAATTATCCTCCAGACGCTCGCCTTGCCCTTGGAATGCTACCACTTGATCTAGTTTCGCTTGGTCTACTTTCAGTCCGAGGCTCAAACTTGGGACATGTGTATGTACAGAACTCTGGAGGAAATACATGACGGTAGATGTCAGGAAACACAAAAAAATTCTACAGAGACAAAAAAATGTTTCGAACTGCCCTTGAGCCAAAGGAAAAGGCTCTACGACTACTACTAGCAGGGCTCCCAGTGGAGTTGCCCTCGCGGTAGCATGTAGTCATGTAGTCGTTCTGGCTCTAGGTCACCTTGGGTGCTTCTGAATGGAAACAGTCTGGTTGCGGTGGGCGCGCGTCTGACCGATTATTGCGGTGAATGCAAATGTTTACAGAGACCTCACAGAACATATGGGCCAACAAATCACCTTGGTCAAATTGCCTCTTCCACTCATGCGTGGAGAACTCTGTGTTTACGCGCGGGATAAAATAATCTTCTCTGAACCCACGGCGCCGGCTGTTAACCTCTGTTTTGTCACTGATGTATGTACGTCTTTTATTCATATCAATCCACTGTCAACCCGACCCCACCCCCCCCCCATACACCCGCCTTTTCTTTTCCCCTAGACGACGGCAGTACCATTGGACCACTCCGCATAGACACTGTATCACCACTCCAAGGCATTAAATAAAGGAAACTTAAGAGAAGACCGCAACCCCCGCCGGAAATGTCCGCCTGTATCTCCGCTCCGGCGTCAACATTAGTGGCGCAGACGGGTAACTGGGCTGACCCTCGTTATGTGTAGGACAACGATGTGGTGAGGGCTACATCATTAGGGGCAGTGGTAGAGAGCTGTGCGTGTGTGCATATGTGTGTATGTGACTGTGTCTGTCTGTCTGTCTGTCTGTCTGAGTGAATTAGAGCAAGAGAGAGAGAGCGAGAGAGTGCGGGAGAGAGAGCGAGCACGAGAGAGGGAGAGAGGGATTGCAGGCCATGGTTGGTGAGAACATACTGAGAGGAGATTGGATTTAAACAAGTGCCACCGCTGTCCTGGTGGACTTGCGAAGAGGGGTGGTGGGGGGGGGGGGGGTTGGCGCTGTGGAGGCCAGGCAGGTGCACAATGAGTGACTAGGTGGAGACTGCATGATTATGAGACACTTAGTTTCCCCTACTGTTCAGATTTATGGGCTGCGTGGCCTGTTCAGGATCATTAGGGGAACGGTGAAAGGGGGGTAGTGAGGGAGAGGAGGGAGAAAGGTAACGAGTCAGTGAGGGAAGGGTGGAGAGAGCGAAGGAGGGAGGGAGGGAGGACTGGTGGCCACGACAAAAAAAGGGACGGCACTGACTTTTCTCCTTTTTTTTATTCCTAGCTCATTCTGGTAACGCAGCACTTTCGAACCATAAATCTTTGATCCTCCCTTCGCCTTATTTATGCAATGGCATTTTTTAATGAAGAACTCCTCTGTAATTTCACAGTCCAATTAGTTAAATTGCCAAAACGTGCATCTTTCGGGGCGGTGTCCAACAAAGCAGGTTTCCCACGTTGGGAGGAATAGTTGAAGAAGACCACAATGCTAAAATAAAAGGGTGAAAATTTGGTTAATTTGGAACACACGGAAACATAGTGGATAGTGGGCCTTTCACATACTATATGTGGAACGTGTGATGCTTGTTAATGAACCGTTGTTGCACATTGTAGGTTAGAAACCCCCGCCCATTCTTCCGGCGATTTGAGTTCACCCTGCAGAAGGATCTGGAGAAGAGCATTAAATTTCTTTCTAGTTTTGATCAGGTTTTTGCGGGAGCCAATCACCAAGCTGGCTTTTCCCCCCTAGCGCGCTATTGGCTGGTTTAACACAATGACGACAGGGAAGCGATGGCAAGCAGCCAATTGCGTAAGTCATTTGAATTAGGCTCATTGATCACACCTCTTGTTCTGAGGAAAATGACAGCAGCTTCCCCAGACCAACGTACAATCTACGATTTTAGCTTGGTCTGGCAATAGCCAGGCTAGGTTGCTATACGTTCATAGTTGTAAATGTATGCTCATTCTCCCTGATCTGCGCCAGGCCCTCCCAGTCGTTAAAACATCAGCGTTATTCGCTCACACTGGGGTTTGCTGAACCTGTTGCGTAATTGATGTTGCATAATCAATCTAAAATCCAGGTTGGGGTTATGTAATTGTACCCGTTGACTCATACTCAAGTGTGTTCACATTCTGAAATGCATAGTCCGACAAATATCATAATACGATTAATTGCACTTGTTGTTGTTGCTCACATTGGGCTTTATTTTCCTGTTGAAAGAAAACACTTTAAATAATTACGTAGAGCTGAATAATGACCCATGGTGTGTCCAAGTGGGTTTGAAAACATTATGGTTGCTTTATGCTTCGAGTGTTAAGGCTAACGTCGATGAGTGCACAAAACCCTTTAAATGGACTCTGTTGGATATCTTCTATTCGTTATTGTAATAATTTTTTCCTGTATTATTTGTCAACAGAACCTTATCATTTTAGAGTAAGCCTAAAGTGAACTAAATGAGGGTAAATTATAACTTATCAAACTTATAATCATGTAAACCCAGCAAGAACCCAGAAGCTTTTCCACTGATTCCACTTATTATATCCATCTCATTTCTTGCCACCCAGGGACTCCATCAAGGAACGACAAAGCCAGATCTGACTTTTCCTGCTGGCTTCAGTAAACGTCGTAATTGTACTCTGCCTGGTGGAAAAAAATCTTCCATTAAAAAAAAAGAAAGAAACTTATGAGAGGAAAACACATCGACAGTGATGGACTCTCAGAATGTGCCGCTTTTTTCCTAGCATTGACACTATGATGAAAGCATGTCAGCCGAGAGAGAGTCAAGCAAAACGTTTCATCCAAGACGTTGTTTTATCTTGAATGTAAAATTAATAAACAATGAGGAAGCTTTGCCGGGCAGCAGTTTATAACAACAAAGCAACAAAAGACAGACAAACGGATCCACCGACATAAAGGCTCGCACCTCGACACAGCTGTGGTGTTTAAAGAGAGGGGGGGGGGGGGGCTTCTCAAATGAGAGAGCGACGTGCAACTTAATAGGAAGGCCCGATCCATCCGTCTAAATTTGCCCTCGTTTCTTCGGTTCAGTTTCTTTGCCTGCGCCACTTAATCCCTGTCTCTGCCTCTTCGTCTCACTTTACCGCCGTTCTGAGAGCCGAGACACGTCAACACAAACACAGGCTCTGGAGGAAGCCCGTCCTGCCCTACCCGTCCTCCGTTCTCCTCCCTCTTCCACCACACCTGACAGCTATGGGGTTGTTGTGCTTTGAAGGAACTAAAGAAAAGTGACAGGCCACACACAGCCCGTGCCATGCACATTAGACGTTAGCATGAAGCTAAGGGGTATCTGCTGCGATACGCCTTCAGAGGACGCTGGCTGTTCGCCAAGGACACGGAGCCAAGTCTTCTATGGCCCACCGACCGTCCACCCACCCACAAACCCTCCGGCCTCAACGCCCCTTAGGCCAGCAAATTGTGCACCTTATGTTTTCATGTAATGAGAAAAATGCGCTCCCCATGCTAATGTACCCCTGTCCCGAGCTCTGCCTATTGGGGTCATGTTGTTTGCACGGCATGGGGAAACTGTATCGAGGATGCCAACGGCAGCCATTTGTAATGACCCTCCAGGTATTTCTTCAATTACCCAGGGAGCCCACCACCTAGTCACACACACACACACACACACACACACACACACACACACACACACACACACACACACACACACACACACACACACACACACACACACACACACACACACACAATTAAGGTGCGGCACCCCAGGTAGCCTAACCTGAAACGATACAAACATGTTATTTTTAGCTGTAACGCAACTCACAGCAAAGGGCCCTCCACTTGGGGGATGCTCTTGTGGTTCGTTATGCAGCCGCGCCGAGACACGGCCCCCCTTCATCTTGGCAGCGCAACTCCATCTGCTGTTTTGACAACGTAGTGACAATACATATCTGCTATTCCGTTCAAACGAGAGGGCCCATCTGTTCTTCTTTCTACCGCTCCTCTCTTCCCCGCTTCACCCCCTGACTGGATCTGGAGGTTGTCTCTTTGAAACCCCTCCCCGTCTATGTTCTGTGTTTTACCGTTTACCGTTACCCGGCGCACTCCAGGGTGTTGTGTAACACCGCCTCTTTCCATCCAAGTGTTATGTAAACATGCGTGTCCACAACTCTCGGTGCTATTAACGCTAATGCAGTCATCCCATGTTAACCTTCCCCCCCCCCTCTCCCCTCCTGACGTCAACCGGAGGTGGTTTTCTCTTGAACTACCAAGACTACGGCGCTAACGAATCGAAAAGTGGAACCACCCACTCTCCCGCGCATGCTGTGGCTCTAACGCAATTAAGAGCCTCGATCCAGGCCCATGGGACACACACATTTATTTGCAGAGGTCATATATATTTCAGTCCACTGAAACCCTCTCCCCGTTCAAGCAGTTTCAAACTTCCACCGCAGCCCCTCGTCTTCCGACTGCAACTCAGCATGGCAAATGTTTGTCTTGCAATTTAAGCCTTTTAGGACTGGGGCAACAGCCGTGCGGTGAGAATATAGGCTGGTCTTTAACGCAAATCCCTTTGTCAAGGAGATTATGATGTGTGTACAAACCTGGCGCATATCTCCCAGAATGAACACCTTGCAGTGTATAGCCACTCATGCTGTTTCCTCTTTTCAAACTATTCCTGGGGTATTGTCTGCGCATTGCTCACTATAGCATCGGTATTTAGAGTACAAAGGAAGCGTGTGAGAAAGTTTTGCTGCGACTGTGTTCAACTTCTGTATCGCGAGCTCTGTGCTAAGATGTGTGGCTTACGCAAGTAACCCAGGGTTCATCCCTGGCTCAGCAGAACTCACAGGATCCTAGAATATGTCTAACATTATAGAGAAAGAAGAAACAGGGTTTCACAGTTTGTTTTTATCTGTAATGTTATACAAATAAAGGCAACAACCGGGCTTTCTATCTCTAACAGGTCAACAGGGTTTTTTGCTCACTTAACTTATGGAACATTTCAGATTCACAGGTTTACCCTCATGAATCATGAATATAAATACACTAAATATTTTTTTTGCGGCGAGTAATAAAAAGGTTTCCTCTTTACTTGAACCCCCCCAAAAAGGAACACGGGTCTCTCATAAATAAATGAAAGGAAGCAAAAACAACTGCAGGCCAAATTGTTCTGGGCTTTTTGACAAAAAAGATTTTAAACTAAAAACTTTAATAACCCAGTCAACAGAGAGGGCAGGAAGTTTACGGTGGATAAAAAAAAAGGAGGGATAGCCTTCTTAAGTGAGCCATGTAGTTCCTTCTTCCTTGAAGTTAACAGACTTGGCTAGCGTCCTGTTTCTCACAAATCAACACTTAGTGTGGTTAAATTCTCTTCATCGTAGTTAAATAAAGTAATTCTCTTTACTTGCACTAAACATCCCACGACTCTTACTTCACCTAATTAAATCTCCCTGGATAATAATAAAAGCAGGTAATAGAAAATAAACAATAATTAAAAACAATGGGGCAATGCAGGACTCTACCCACGGCACAGGAGTGATCAAATAGAAGTAATAGTTGTTTTTGCAACTCTCATTGGAGCTTCTTGAAACTAATACATTAACATAACAGGCAGGGGTCGGTGTTAGCTTTGTGCAATCATTGTTTACCATTACTTCGACTATTTACTATAAGGATCCCCTGGGAATGAGTCTCAGGAGGGCTGGAAGGACCACATTCATTCCAGGAAATCCTCCGGATGCAGATGATCTCAACAGTGTTGATACCCCATTCTTCTTGTTGGGCACTAAATAATCACTCTGCTGAACACTTCCACTGTGGCTAATCACTTTGTTAGTCATGCTCCCTTAATAACTGTAATCTCAGCTTTGTAAACTGTGAAACAACATTAGCAAAGAATGAACCTTACTAATACCGTCTTTGGAGATGATTAATACGTGGCAGTGGTCTGAAGCAATGAGAACCTGCCTTAATGATTGACAATACAGGCCTCCAGATAGCCCTCTTATTTATTAACTTATGAATTGACATAATTAAAGCATTTCATACATTTGTGATCATATTAGGTATTACTACTAATACTACTTCTAAGGCCAATCCCATGTTAGCCTGAATTTCCTGCCACTGTCAGCTTCCAATAGCAATGCATGATGTGTAATGGGCGACACTAAATGTAGAAAAGCTTTCTCTGGCCTCATTTGTTCATAAACTGTTGAGTAAATAATTTTGTAATGCATACAGTGATTATTATATCATTATCAAAATTCTGCTCCATATTTGTAATGGGACACAACAACAATAAAAAGGTTAAAAATGGTTCAAAGAAGCAAAGTAACAGTATGCAGCTGGTGCTAGTATTTTCAACTTGCTTCGAATAGGATACGAGTCCACTTGGTAAGGTGAAATTGTGCTTCGGGCCCTATAGGGAAATATGTACAAAGGTCAAGAGAATGCATTTGGATTTTTTTCGGGGGGAAGTTTGGATCCCCAATTATAATAGGGGGACCAAACATCCTAAAAACCATCCCAGGTGAATATTGGGCTGACTATTTTTGAGGCACGTCCCTGAATCAGTTTGATACAACTGGGAACACTGTTCATTATGCTCATGAATTATGTATTTTACTTGTTGCCCCCCTCTTTGTGCGGTTGGAATTGAAGGTCAGTGACAGCCTGCAGTGGTTCCCTGTTTTACTGTGAACTACTGAGGGGTAAATATTAGGGAGAAGAGAAAAAAAAACACATATAGCAATCACCATTATTGTCTCTCAAACTACCCAGCAAATCCTAAACCAATCTCTTCCGGGGGGAGGAAGTCATTTCAGAGTTTCAGTCCACATCCATCCTGTTGCAGCAATGCAATCAAATCAAACAGAATACCCTTTTATGGAGGAAGATATCCCAGCAACAAACAAACTGAGGCGATGGAAAGCAGTTGGAGGGTTAACAAACGAAGATGTTACCTTCTGGTCGTGGCTGTAGGCTAAGGCCCAGTCCTCCTGGGTGGGATGGAAGAGGAGGCTGAGGATATAGAAGCTGAGGCGATACTTCTGGAAACTGGCCCCCTCATCAGAGCTCACCAGAACACTGCTCTCAAACTCCGGGTCGGTCAGCACCATGATCTAAGAGGGAGAGAGCCACATAGAGACAGAGAGAGACAGAGAGACAGAGAGAGATAGAGAGAGTGAGAGATCTGTGCAATATTGTGCAACCTGCATGCTACAAAAAATGTCAATATTGTTGATTTTGTGTTTTTTTTCCAATTGAATGGCAATGAAGTGCTTTCAATTTCGAAAACAGTGAGCATGAAACAAAAGAGCGAGAGCTGTAGATATGAGCACCATATTGTGTCTGTGCATGTAAATAAATGTCCGCGTGCATTTGCGCGCACGTTCTTCGGTTATAAAAATGCACCCATACGAATAAATCAAAGTGTACACCAGGGCATACACAGGTAGGACAAATGAAGAATAAGCATTATTTAGACGAGTCGGAAAAGAGAGAGAGAGAATGAATAAAGAAGTTGAGGATGAAGAAGTAAAAGAGTGTGAACCAAGCCACGCCAGATGAGAGCAGAGACAAGAGAGCCGTTAGCGAGACCGGGCTGCTGCGTCAGCAGAAAAGACGGTTCTCCTGGCACGAGGGGAGCTCGCCGTGGTGCCAAGACCCTCTCTTCTCCCCCCCGTCTCCCACTCCCATTCAGCCTGCCGCTTGCTTCTGTTGCCATGTAGTAGCATTTTGGGTGGGTTGTTTCCCTGTGTGTGCTCGAAGTACGAGCACTTAGGAGAGTTCATCAAGACTCTCCAGAAGGCCGTCCTGATAATAGGGTCGTTTTTGGTTCCGCGGTCTATTTATAGTAATTGCCGTTCTGATGTAGTGCGACGCCAAGACGTCAGATCATATCTAGACGCGTGCTAAATGACTGATGTGGGGTTTTTCCGATGGTTATTTCTCTCCATGAAAGACCTGAGCACACCCACGCTGAAAGACCCTAACATTTGATATGATTAAACAGCTTTAAAAGATTAAACCAATTTATATTTATTCCCATAGCGACTCCCAGTATTCTGTCGCATAATAGCAAGCGGCGGAGATAGAGAAGTCGGAAAATGTTATCAGTGTGGAAATTGCATCATTGTGTCCTTCTGAATTCACTTAACAGAGAGTATGGCTGCCGTCACATTACTGTCACCGTTCTAAAAGGGGTGTACGAATGGTTTCACATTACAAAGACGTACAGCTTACAGAACAATGTTTGAAACAAAAAAAAAAACAGCGCTTTAACTCCGAGAGCTTCTTTACGACGTGGAGGTTTTCTTAGCGTAAATGACTCAATTAGACAAGGCGCTCCTTCAACGCGGATCGCTATGAGGGGAGTCTCTGCTGATGGAACGCCACCAGGTGCATCATGGTCATAAGCTTGTTTACCCTGAAGGGTTATGGGTAAGGTTATGGAGCTCGTTCATCACAGTGGATTTTTTTGGCACAAATGGCCTACTTCAGAAGAGGATCATGATCTGATGGGAAACATCGAGAAGAATCAAGGAAGCAGGATTGATGGGATTATGATCACGTGGGAGAACTAACTTTCTTAAAAAACGACTGTGGTGTGGGAGTAGGTGTTATCACTATGCCCACACAGCTCCCAAATAGCTGTTTTCTCCTTTCAGCCTGATCTGAATTGAGAAAACAGCGGCACATTTGTCACTGACAGAAAAACCTCCCCTCTTTCTACAATTTCCCCCTCACCTCCCAAGCAGTGATTTAGATGAATTGTTTTCCATTAGGTGCCACTAAACAGGCAAACAGGATTTCTTGCTACCTTCCAATCCCTGCCATTCATTACATAGAACCTCACTGGAGTGTTTTCCCACGCACACATTGCTTAAGCGACTTGATTTATTCCTATTTTATTATTTTGTCAAACATATTCCAACTCTTAAACATAAATAATAGCTCCAAATGTATTTTAAAATATCCAAGATACATCACAGATGAATATGCGTCCATTCATTTCTTTGGCCGTCTAAAGGTCTTCATTAATTATGGCATAAAGGCAGACGACTCATGTAAGAACTTGACTGCTATATATTTCCTGGTTTATTATATTATATTATTAAGTGTTAATTAAGTTTCTCTGCAGGCAGCACTGAACAAAGAATATTTATTAATAATAAGAACCATTCACATTGAACAATAGTGATCAAACTACACTTCCCATGAACATAAATCTTTAGTGTAAAGGAACAGGATGTGGCACGCAGGATCTAACCCAGTCAAACCCCACAGTCCCTTGGAGAAAACTGATAATGATATTCCTTTGTCTGTTGACTTTAGGTGTTCAATTATTTTTGGAGTCCTCAGCCAATCGTGAGCCAGAAGAGGAGAAGAGAAGAGGAGAGGGCGAGGTGGCAAACAATAACATAACCAATGCATAACAAATGCATCCAATAAAGTTTTTTCCGTATTTTCTGCTCTTTCTCATCAGTGTGATATTGAGCTCACATCCAACCCAACCGACCACAGATTATGAGGTGCGGTGGGGTGAAAGCTATCTGTGAACCCCATCCGAGGGTATCTTGGAGGGTAACAAGACCACAGCAAATAAATCACGTCCAACCAAATCAATCCAGCCGGCGTCTTTGACTCAAAGGTGGACCACAGCAGAGACTCTGTATCCCCATGCCGTGCGACTGCTCTGGTGGATGTAGCCATGCCACCACTCGCTATGTATTTGCTAGCCTACTTATACTCCTTCTTGGCATTTTTACATTGTTACTCTCAGACAACCCCCAATAAATCAGGTGAGTAGAATAGCTTGCAAAAAAGGTAAATAAATAATGTTTATGGATTTGCTTTATGGGCGTGTTAAAATTATTTTTAATCATTCATGTAGGCTGCACACTGTTTATCACGGAGCCTTATTGCGAGGGAACTCTGTTGTTTACAAGCATGTCTGATTTAAATGTGTGAAGGAAGATACAACACACTGTTGTTTCGAATAACACATCCTCCCACCCATCCATCCATACGATGTTTAAATACAAAGAAGAAGAGAGCTTAAGTCTGACCCCAACCTGTTCCTTAAGGACTGTATGTTATGTGAGAAGAGAGCGATAAGTCATCTTTAACACTGTAAACAAACAAGGAGATAGAAGAAACGTGGATGTGTTTCTCTCACATGTATTACTGCAATTAACACTGCTGTTTGTCAATTATATATTCCACAAATTGATGTATGTAAGTATGCAAACATATATGAAAAGCCTTTTCTTGGGAAACATTTAAACATATTTATCGATATTTATATATTTTTTAAATACGGCAAATACCAAAACAACACATTTATAAGATAATGAGAGGGCTAGGTTCTCATTCCGCTCTAGACAAGGATGGCCATCTGATTGTATTTTTTAATCTAACTATAGAAGATAGTAATATAGTAATACCACTCCGGAAACGGCATGAGGTAGTGCCTTTCCCGAACCCGCTGGAGCTCAACCAAGACGGATTCATTTGACCTGCTCTCCAGAGCGAGGCGTTTAGGGTCAGCGCGGCTGATATTGGGACCCGTGTGTCCCATCCTTCAGATGAGATGCTGTGGGCCGACCTGGGGCCCACAGCCCGGTCCGGAGAGGTGCACCCATACGGATCGGTCTGAGGACCTCACTGAAGCAGGTGTGATCACAGTAAGGGAACTGGGATCTCTGCCGCTATCACCATATGTTTCTGAGTCACCGGAAAATATGTCTAAGTCATGAGACCTATGTATGTACAGTATGTTGTCATACATACATGTTTGTCGTAGTAGTTCTGACCATGACATTGATCAAATGTGTTGTTATTTGTTCAACTTACATTGTTAAACATATTGGTTTTGCTAACAAGATATAATAACAAAAATATTAAATGAAGATAGAGTAGTAAACTAGTGAAAATGTACAACCCCTGGCAACCAATTCCCTCTCTCTGTCTCCCCCCTCTCTCTCTCTCCCCCTCCCCCCTCTCTCTCTCTCTCTCTCTCTCTCTCTCTCTCTCTCTCTCTCTCTCTCTCTCTCTCTCTCTCTCTCTCTCTCTCTCTCTCTCTCTCTCTCTCTCTCTCTCTCTCTCTCTCTCTCTCTCTCTCTCTCTCTCTCTCTCTCCCTCCCTCCCCTCCCCTCCCTCCCTCTCTCTCTCTCTCTCTCTCTCTCTCTCCTCTCTCTCTCTCTCTCTCTCTCTCTCTCTCTCTCTCTCTCTCTCTCTCTCTCTCTCTCTCTCTCTCTCTCTCTCTCTCTCCCCTCCCACAGGTAAGCTGTGGTTGGGATGATGAACTACCTCCCGCTCTCTGACATACAGAGCAGCTCATTCCTAAAGCAGAGAAATGTTTCCTGTGCGTTCAATGTAATAGACCACTGTATCCTGGACCGTCTAAACTTCCTAAAGTCTCAAGTCTGCTCGGAGGCACTGATGTTGCAGCGATGCACAGAATTATCTTTCGACGTAACAGAGACCATTTGTTTTTCAAATATCGTTAGCCTCGTAGTCTAATTGCTAGGTGTCATATTTGGAAAAAAAAAGAAATGGATATGTAACCTACATCTATGCTAAAACTGCTGATTCACTGTGCCACATTGGCTTTATCGTAAGCCAATCAGTGTGTTTTTTAAGTTCCATAATCAGTATCTGCTTATCTGACTTAGGTATTTTTTTTACGTTAAATACAAGATGAACCTTAAAATAAAGCTTTTCTCCCTTTGGTTAATTGTTTAAATAATACACTATGTCTGAAGAAACACCTCTTCCTCTTCTCTGTGTAGCTGTACTGTTTGTTGTGGAATAAGAGAAAGAAATGCAATGTTTAATATGATCTCGACTATAAATATGTCTTATAGTCGAAATCACAATTTATAATATTTAAGTATTTTAAAAGCTACTGCTCTTCCTTGTCCAGTTGTTATCTAAAACTAGGTCACAGAACTTTCTTTGTATAGCTACTCCAGTTTTAACTGCATTGTTTGATTATCCTGAGCCTATTGCAAGTCCCTTTGGATAAAAGTGTCTCTTTTTAGTATTTCAGCCTTTCTTTCCTTACACAGCTACATACATTCACAAGAAGCATTTTGAATTGAAAGTATTTCGGTTTGAAAAGAGTCAAAGACAAACAATTAGCCTATCTGTAGCCGAGCAAGAAACATACAACAAACAGCGAACACAAAAACAGAAAAACTACGTGGGCTGTCTGCCCACATTTTAATTTGTTTGCCACAGCACATTCTACCCTTTTAATAGGAAATTGGTTTCAGTTAGTTTTCCCTTCATACTGAACGCTTGGCAACTGTAACTATCTCTACCTGTTGTCTTTCTGCCTTGTCTTGCTCTGGTGCACAGAACAAATGTCTCCAGGCCCTACAAAGCTAAAACATGAACCTCTGCAAGTGAAGGAGAGGGGATTGAAGGCTGTAGCTAACAGCCTGGAGAAGGTTGCTTTCAAAATGTCAAGCTGCCTCCTTTAGAGAAACACCAGCAGAATTAAAGATCAATAGCTTGTATTTTACAACTCTTATATTCAACAGCTTTTTGGAAAATTATTGCATATTGCAATGAGATGTTGGCCTTTGGACATGGATGGTTCATCACGCTACTCCATGGCCAAGAACACTTTTTACACCTTAAATATTTTATTGGTGCTTAATACATTTCTTGCTTTGCAAAGGGAAGACCTCTGTGGTCAATCTTGTTTTATCATGGGCCGTTCTTAACCTTAGCTTTGGATTAAGCCTTGACATTGGTGCTAGTCGTCAGAAATCAATGGGACAAAAAACAAGTGCTGGCAGTTTCCAGGATGCTCCTCCTCATTCAGGGGGCATTTATTGTACTCAGGTCCATTTTAAAAAAACGTACCTTTCTCTTGTTAGTCGGACAGATGTACAGGTAGCTCAGCACTGTCTTGGATCCTACTTTGTCATTCATTCTCTCATAGGTGGATCCGTAGTCGGTAGACCTGAAAATACAGAAGGAGAAACAGTGTGAACGAGTAAGCCAGTATATAGAGCCACATAGATTTGTTTTTGTGTTTAAAAGATCATGCACAGGACACACATGTCATGAGTTAAATGTGGCAAATAGTTACAACAAACCCAGTTTTAAAGAAAACAGAATATTTAACAGACTACACTACTTAAATGTAATCTCAAATCGTCCACTGTAATGTGCTTTGTGTCTCTGTAGTAGAATAAGAGAAGCCAACTCGATCCCCTACGGAATGGACCCAGTGCTGTTAATAATTCATCTTTACCAATGATTTAAAAGAGCATATAATATATGAAGTGAAAAAGATACATGTGGTTTTCCCCATAGACATAAGTTCTAATAATTAAAAAGTGGTAATGACCCTATTAGTTATCCTAGTCCCATGGAACATGACAAGACGCTGCTACCAAAACATCTTTGATATGACAGATCTTCTTTTTCAACAGCAGCCAATTTTCCCTATTCATCCACCATTTCTGCTTTTGCAGTATTAAATTGTCTTGAAACAAAAGGGTTTATTGCACGACTGCTGTTGCTACTTCAGCAGTTCAAACTCTTATTAAAATGACAGTATCATCTCATCCATTCAAATTAATTTGTGCCCGGCTCCAAAAGTGAAAGTAGTAGAAGTAAAGCAGTTCGCTTTCAAACAGATATTCGCTCTAAGATCAGAGCAAACCAGCCCTAAACGAATTCGAGCGTGACGCCAGGGCGCTGATCTGCTTGTTTAGGACTTAATTACTTTGTTAGAGTCCTCTGGTGTCTCTCAGAAAAACCAATATGTAGTCGCCTGTGGCAGGAGGTATGCAAATAAGGTTGTTGTTTTTTTCTCTTCCTTTCATAAATCTCCCTCACAAGAGGTGATTTATGATAAAACCAGTTGGGAGTGGGACTCATAAATCCATAAAGCCAAGTGAGCTCTGCAAAGCCTGTCTATTCTTAATAAGTAAAGTTAGAAACTAACATTGGACACGTCATTTTGTGTGAGTGGAGAGGAGTGTCTTCCTAAAACTCAAACAGTGGATTCTGGTGATTCTACGGGGTTGAGGTAGCAGGGCATCATCGTGGATTTAACAAGTACCTCCCTATCAGAGGCACTGCAATCTATTTCTTATCGTCATCGGACAGATCGTCTGGTCCAATCTAGAGCGGTATACTTCCTCAAATCTACCCCTGAGCTTATCGGTGTGCAGCGTATCGTAGCAAAGTAATAGACACGGTCCCTACTCTGGGAACCATGGTTATGTTAATAACATATACAGCGCCGGCCAGCGCCTTTCTAGATCGTCACCAATGGGGAGTGGGTTCTTCAGTAGGTCCCTGAATGAGAGGATGCGCAGGACTCATGAATTTAGCGTTTCCTGGTGGGAGTATGCATAACAGATAAGGTCAAATACGATGTGGTTGAAGCTAGTGACCGAATTTTAACACCAGAGTCGGCCACGAGGGAATGTTTGGTATAGCCAGGAGGAGTGATTGCACAGCTTAGGCATCCTAAGGGACTGGTGTAGCAGGAGATTCTGGCCTCTAGGCTTATACTTTTTTGCTTTGGAAGGTTCTAAATAAGAACATGAAAGAAAATAATTTTCATGTCATCATACTTATGGAGATCCAGATCGATAAATCTAAGTGGACAGCCGAGAGCAACCACGAAGCAAGCATTCTCAATGTGACAACCATTGATTTCACTTTTGCGACTTCCAGCCTATATTCCTTTGTTCGTTTGAATTGAAACCTTGGTAATGAAGTCATTTTTTTCCCCTGGTTTTAGAAGTTGTTACAGCCTTCATGAAAAAACAAGGCAAGAACGCACAGGGCAAAATATCTAAGATATAATTTTAGTAGTCAATCTTGGGAACATTGTTGAGTCAACACGGCAGAAGATATGTCGTGAGATAATGATGTGGCCAACGCTGATTCTCTTAGCAACGGTGTTGTCTTTTCCTTAGTCCTTATGAAAGTCCTTCTGGTCAAGGAAAGGTATGTTTTTAGGAAAGAACAAAGGATGGAATTTTTGGTTTATTTCGACCGAGTCCCAGAGATGTAGCAGGGAATTCTGTGTATTCCTGTAGCAGGGCATTCTGGGAATTGATGTAGGAAATCAGGATTATGTGGTTTGACGTAGCAGCTCTTTTACTTAAAGGTAGGGTATGGAACATCTTCCAGAAGCATCATTTGTCATATTTGTTGAAATTATCTTTACATCCGGACAGAAATCCATAAATCAAATGCTCTGACCAAAAAAATTGTCCCGTATGAAATGATTGGATAGCTTGCCTGTCTGTCTACCTCCCTACCCGGCTACTTGCATAGACTCAGCCCCTGCATTGATTACGGATGACAGAGTCTTCCTCAAGACCAGGCCAACCTATTGCTAGCTACATGTTTTAGGGAAGTGGCTTTGGAGGGAGGCCAAATTAGTTTTTTCTGTTGGATACCTTTAAAATCGACCTTACTAGCGGATTTCTCGGATTTCTCCACAAATATGAACTAAAGTCCTTTCATCATAAAATCATTTAATAGCTAGGGCTGTTGATAGAACTGAGCTGTGTAAATCCTTAGTTACAATTTACATGCAAAATGCAAAATGCTCTCAGTCATTTGCATTCAACACCATGCCCAGTTGCAAACAGCACCTCACTCAAGTTCTAACCTACATTTATTGTTCACTCCACAATATGATGTGTTTATATTTCACCGCCACGCAAAAGAGCATTGATGATTACACTCTGCATGTCTCCTTCTCCATTCAATCTTTATTTTACAGCCACGGCTTGACTGACACATCCAGGTAAAGTCAACAGCCTGGGAGTGTTGACGCGACCGTCCCCGGTCGTGATGACGGGGAAACTATCCGCCGCACCTGTCAAAACGAGCCCTCAAAGCCATATCACTTTGTCCAATTGAACAAGTGAAAAGAAAAAAAAGCACACAAATAAAACAACGTCTCAATATTCATGATTGTCTGCAGGGAACGTAGCAGTGATGGCAATTAGCATGTGATTACAGCGTTTCCTCCAGCCGCCCCACGCTGTATCTCTGTCTATCCCGCTCTCCTCTGTGTGAGCCCTGTCAGTGTATTGCCATCCTATTCATTCCCATCAGTCAGGTCCTGGGAGACGCTTTGTTTACCTGCTGTTGTATCTGCTGAACCCTTGCAGATACGATTTAACAATACATGGGCAACGCCCCTCCTGCATGTGCTCTACATATTTTGTTCTTTGAAAAGATATTCAATGGAGGTTGCCAATGTTGGCTTTGCTTGATTGTCCCCATCTATCAAATAAAGGGACACGGCATCAAATAGATCTCCCTTTGGGTCGTATCCTCATTCTGTTTGGGCTGTGGGGGGGGGGGGGGGGGGTAAGGGTTTACACTGGTGATCCCTGCTCAAAGGGGCAGTTTGATCCACCAGGTCCAACACCTGTAGGCGTCAAAAAAAGAGTCTGCCAAATGAATAAATAGTAAGCAGATTTGTGAGACAAAGAGTTCCTGAAAAAAATAGGAATACTTACTAATTCCTCTTTTTACTAATTCCTATACTAATACATACTCAAAAATATTGAATCAGTGAATCATTATATTAAAATGCGATTTAAGATGTCGATCATAGTCAACATCTAAGTGTGACGATTGTTTCTGCAAAAAAGAAACATGTTTATCGAACAGTATCTGATGGTGCTTTTACAAATAAAGACATTAGAAGCACAGAAGCAAAGAGTGGTCAGAGTTCTCATTAGGGAGTGTGTAAGGCATGTCCAGATGGCAGCCAATAAAGTGTAACAGTTTGACATAGAAATCCCACTGCACACTCTAGGGAAGGGGGAGAGAGGGGGGAGAGCAACACAGGTGGATAGAGAGAGGGGGGAGAGAGAGTGGTCAAAGGAACAAGATGGAGAGGAGAGAGAGGGAGAAGGGAGGAAGAGTTAAAGAGAGAGAGAGAGAAAGACCATGCATTCCCACTCAATCCTGTGCGTCTCCCACGAGCATCAAACAAAGCACCGAACTCCGGTGGGAAACCTTCTTAAAAAATACATCTGAAGTATTTTGTTGATTCGGATCAAGACAAGCTCAGACTGCGTGGCCCTTTTTTCTGACAAAAGTAGAGCTGGCCGTTGTAAGAAAAGACCACAGCAAGGGCAGAACATGGAGAGTCATGCACAAAACATGATGTGGTTTTCAGAATCTGCCAACTGCTGCACCCAGAGTGAAACGCAGAGAGACACACAGAGAGACGCCTCACTGAACAAATCCACATATGTGTACACTCTACTAGCATTCTGCATTCATGTATGTATTCACTCGTTCATTCTGCCATTGCTTTCATGGCATCGACTCAACATTATTCATGTTGTTTTAGCACATTTTATCAAGAGAGTAAACACTGAGATGTGTTTTAGGTTCACAGTGATAACGTGTGATATAGGTGATGAGAAAACCCAAATTAGTATGGTTGCTGAGAAAACTGCTAATCTTTTTCATGAATCTTAAGACTGTGCCACTAAAAGATCAACGCAAAACAACCAAAGTTGACCCAAAATAACTGTTGACCAAACAATGCCTCCAGAATTGGGATTCATAACAACATTTGAATGTCTTCTCTTGCAGACACTGGGCTAAATGATAAATGACCAGGGATAAGCCCTGCGGACCATGATATCACTCGAGCCACAAACTGTGGATGCTCGATGCATATGCCCTGAATAAGTCAGCATTTGCCTCAAAATAGAAATAAATAACGGCAAAAGGTTGCCTTCATCTTATGAGCAATAACAAATTCTGCTGATCCCGGCGATTGCCACGGCGACGGGATCAACATTCCGAAAACCAAATCGATTTAAAATGGCAGAGGTCGATGTGAGGGAAGATTTTCCAAAATTCTCTGAGATACGTCAGTGAGCGCCGAGGCAGCAGATGTGAGGTTTAATAGCCTCTGCTCACATCAGCAGTGCATCCCTCACAATGTACAAGCTGTCAGGGAGTTCATCTCCACAATATTCACTTACCCCCAGCAGCACTCCAGTGCATACTAACATATGCTGTCAAGTGCACCAACTGGTTCACGCCCACAGAGGCATGTTTTTACATTACATACGTGCACATATGCATACACGTACATGTACTATACACATACATACACTATCCAAACAATACACACAATCTATCTGACTGACACACACACACACACACACACACACACACACACACACACACACACACACACACACACACACACACACACACACACACACACTGTACAAATACACACACACACACACACACACTGTACAAATACACACACTCACTCACCTCAGGCATATTAGCTGCTACAATCTCTTGGCAAATGTAAGAATTCAGTCAAGCGTAATGGAACGGGCTTTGGAGAAGTGCCATTTGCTGAGATTGAGAGACATTAGCAGGTACTACGGATCTGTTGTGGCTAGCAGACCTTAGCAGGTAGCACAGCACTGCTAGCAGACCTTAGCAGGTAGCACAGCACTGTAATGGCTAACATATGTTAGCAGGTAGTACAGCACTATAATGGCTAGCAGATGTTAGCAGTTAGTACTGTAGTGGACAGTAAACGTTAGCAGGTAGTACAGCACTGTAGTGGCTAGCAGTTGTTAGCAGGTAGTACAGCACTGTAGTAGCTAGCTATCAGATGTTAGGTGGTACAGCACTGTAGTGGCCAGCAGACTTGTCACTGAAATGCACGTCAGATATACAGACAGCAGGCCATGAAAGAATAACAACAGGAACGAAAGCGGTACTGTCCTATGTTTCTTTCAACAATCCACTATGTTGTAATACACTGTGAGATTGCAGTTCATTACAGCAATTTTTTTAGATAATAAGTGTCAAAAATAAGTTCTTTGCTGATATTGAATGCTTACAGAAATGGAACCAGGAAAATATTACCTTAAACTGCCCTTTTCCCTGCTATTGTCTTGCCTCTCCTCAGGCTGAAAACTACCAGCCCTGAGAAATGGCTGAGAACTCCAGCTCCAGTCCAGCGGTACAAGGCACAGCCTCCAGACATTGTATACTGTGTGTCATATTTTGCCAGACATTGTGTACTGTGCGTCATATTTTGCATCCTGTGCGCCAATTAACAGATCAACGCCTAATTGCATCATTGACACTGTTGCCTAAACACCTTTAAGCAATATGTTTAGATGATGGGGTGAGGAGGTTGCTGACATCATCCACTGATTGCTTTAAGTGACTACACGTGTCCTCAGTCGGCATCACCCCCTTTCACCAAGCTCTTCTCCATCCAGCCATGCCAGCGATTGAACAAGTGTCTCGACTTGAACTCGCCCCAGAACGCCTGGCTTCCAAGGATGAAACTTTAAAGAGAAGTAGGAAACTTTGACATCTTTTCAGGGCCCCTCGAGGTGGTGATTATTTTTGCATGAGGTCTGAGAGTTTTTTCGTCTTCCCCTTTTTTTCTTGTTTTTCTGTTGCAGGCCACGTAAGACAGTCCCTACGGTGACAACCTCCCCCTGTCCGCTCCGTGCTTCTGCGGTGCGGTGGCCGCTGACCTGAAACACATCGCGGGGCTCATGACTCACGGCCCCGGACGACACCAGCGCCAGACCTTCTCTCAACCCCCTCAACACATCACCGCTGAACCCGCTGCCGCCCTCTCAATGGATCACAGCAGGAGGGAAGGAGAGTGGGGGGTGGTTGACGGCTCCCCCGGGAAAGACGAGACAGAGCGGGGGTGGTGGGTGGGTGGGGAGGGTGATGAAATCCTTGACGTGGGTTGCTTCTGACTTCCCGAAAGCCCAGGAAGAGGAAGAGTAGGAGGAGAAGAAGAGAAATGACTGGTGTTCTTTATTCACAGTGGCAGAATGGATCAACCTCCCCTGCTGGCTGGGGGGCGTGGGGGAGGCATTGGGAGGTATGGGGGGGGAGGCATGGGGGGGAGGGCAGGGAGAGGACAGAGCCCAGTGGTCTGGGTGGGTTGAGGTAGAAGTGCTGAAGGTTCCTCTGGAGTGTTGTTAGTGATAAAAACCGACATGTTGGGGTCAGGTGGAGGAAGGGGTTCATGTGCTAAAGGGGGGGGGAGCTCCATGGTGGAGGATGCTCTGAGCGGTGCGGATAGCCAAACCGTATCCGTGCTTTTTCTTTGCGATCAATTCAAAGCACTTTGAAATTGGCACTGCTAGCGCCAGCAGGACAAGTAGCCTGTTCACATGCAAGCAGGCTTTGAGATATAATTGTCCTAAAACATAAAGCAACATTTTTGTTTTTGTGGGCTCTTAAAAGTGGGTGTATTATCTTGATCTGCTGGCAGGATCCACTCGCTTCCGGTCCAAAATCGCAGTTGTATTGCATTGTTTCAGTCAAATGCAGTCATTTTAGATTAGTTGCTAGTATATGAAAGTTAATCTTGTTCTAATGGTGCTACCCAAAAATAATAGGACGGCTTTAGTGTAGATTTACATTTGTAAGTGATGAGTACAACTTTTATAGATAACTCTTCTGAAATGGATACGGGCAGTTCAGACTAAAATGCAATCAAAGGGAAGTAAATACAAGGGCTAGGGGGCATTCTCACAGTTAAAGTATTTGGGACAATTGTGTTCAGAAACACTTGCTAAGGTTGTGAGAGAAAATTAGCCCATTGTCAATTGTAAGGTATGAGGTGTTCTTGTAAACCAATCCTGTGTCCCATTTTCCTGAAATGTGTGTCTACTACTGAAAGATTGCTAAATGTGTCATGTGTGGTCAAACCCATCCCTATTGCAGAAATCAGTGACAGCCTAATGAGCTGTCAAACTATATCCCCGGAAAACTCCTGCCAGCACGCATCAACAAAGCTCACGCTCTTGGACAATAGCCAAAGTCAGATGAGACAAAATGAGGCAAACCCCCCAAAATATCCCCTCCATCTTCCCTACGTTAGGCAGCCATTTATAATGAAGGAGAGTAGCACATAAACTATTGATTTATAGTGCTGCTACCTGCTTTGATTTATGCTCATCATGCACTCTATATGAAGAATTTCCAAATCTAAATCACTCCCTCCTTTGCTGTCGGTGCCGAGACATCACTCAGCGGCGATGAATGGCACACAACTGCAATTGTTCAGCCACACGCCAGCTGTTTCCCACGACTTTGACTGAACCAGGTTAAAATATGTCTGAAAAATAAAAATACAACATAAAAACAAGCCTATAAAAGCCAGACGGAAATCTTTCTCAAAGTCTTTTCGAAATAGTCTAAACTTAAAAGTATTTTAGTGGGATGGCTTGCTCATCTCTCCTCATGCATCACGCTGCAACATTTAGTTTTTTATTTCGTTACCCTGACAGGGTAAACAAGTCTGCCGGGAGGAGAGTGAGAGCTATACCAGAACACTCAACAACACTTTTAAACGACCTCTTTGTCTCCATTTCGTCTCCAACTGCTATTGGACACAATGGAGCGGATAGAACAGCCCGAGTGAAGCCCGGAATAACACAAAAAGCACCAAGGTATGGAACAACTTGAAGGATAGATGAGAAGGGTATGTATTGCCCCTGACATGCTCAACAAATCGTTGCTGCTGTTTTGAATACACAACAGTTAAGGGAAAGGATTTTTTTGCACAAGCCGTAGACACCTCTGTGTCCCAAAGTCGGCCGGCCTACTTGTCACTGGAGTTGGTGCCCGGCCAGCAATCATCTCAACTGCTAAAAGCCTGTGGGCGGCCACGTTCGCTCTAAGGCCGGGCATCACACAACTGTAAGCTAGTTGGTTTGGATGAAGCTAAAACAGGAAACCGGGGCTTGAGCGCCAACCGACCAATCAAAGGCCAGCTTCGACATAAAGCTGCAGGGCGACCCAAGTCGGCCCAAAAGTCTCTCTGGGATATTTGTGTCATTTCAGATAAGCTGTGGTGTTGTCAGAGATCCAGGGCCTACCCACCGCCATTCACCAACACAGGACATTTAATCATATGTTTGGCTGTTGCACTTGAAAATCGATTCCCTGGCGGAATACAGAAATGTAAATAAAAAATACAACAAAACAAGTGAAGCTTTGTCTAACACAGACATGTGTTTTATTAGGGTTTCCTATTTTATTTTTAGTAGCATGCATTGTAACAATAAGAATAGGATAAATTCAAAACACAATATAGCATACAATAAGTCATTGGAACAGCTTAGATCTTGGCGTATCAAATGAAAAGCAATCCCTCACCCCCCCAATTCCACAGCGGCATGAAGCCACTCTCTCAACGAGCACCATCTTCATGAGGCTGGACAGGCAGATTAGTTTGTGCCGTTACCCGGGAGAAACATGACTAATAGCGAGATAGATTTGCAGGCATCTCCCCCCTTCTCCAGCAATCCTCACTAGAGTCTGAATGATATCACCGGAGGCAGCTGGGCCCTTTGTTATTTGATATACTGCAGAGGAATTAACAATAAGAATGTTGTATGTTTTATTATACCCCATCTAAAAGGGCCGATGAGTGAACAACGTGTTTACCGCGGCTGAAAGCCAAACACTGACTCAGGCGGTGTCACAAACACACAGAATGGGATTGTGTGAAATCCCCCCATTGCCTTCTGGTGATGGAATTCACCATTTGCTATTATGACAAGCAGCAAATGAGAAACGGCTTCAGGAAATAGGGAAACGCTCCAGAGTGTGTAATTAAAAAGGTAGGAATTAAAATAATGCTGGGTAGCAGCATTAAAATGACCTTTTCGAATAACAATGCATTATGGGAAAAAACAAAACAAAACAAGGAAACAGAAAATAGAGTTGTTTATTGTTTATTAGCACTAGACAGGGAGGTGAGATACAAGGAGTTCCTATCTGAGCTTCGATAAAGCGATGTTTTTCCAACGTGTGCCACCTTGCATGTTAATCGCGATGAAACGCAATGCACACGAGGACGGGTTTATGCTTTTTTTCATGATTGTTGGTTCGACAAATGTGGATAGTTTGGACAATAATGCTTGGCTACTTCGTCGTCTTGTTAATCCATTTAATATGCTTCGCGGTTAGGCAAATGAGGGGGTATAAGCAGCAATGCTTGGGCATGTATTGCCTGTGAATCCCAGCCAACAGCTGCTTATGAATAATAATACAGAGAAAATATTTTTTTTGTTTGACAAACATGTTGTGCGTGCCTGGCAGGACAGACGGTTATCACCACAGAACGTGAAAAGAGTGTTACAACAAAGTGGAAGTGTAAAACAAACCCGACGGCTCCAAGATCGGGCTGAGATTCCTGCTCATCAATTACCTCCATTTCTCCTTGCTACACACATGTCCTCTACGACCCACCCCTCTCCTTCAAATACTTCCAAATTTACTTCCGTGGCGAATATAACAACCCAATTCTTCCCCCAGAAAGGCTGTCAGAAAAAGTGTAGTCTAAGAAAGTTGCCGCCTGCTCATCCTACCCCGGCCTTCAAGGTGCATTTCAAGTCCAATTGCGAAAGGTCAGAGACATCAGCTGGGCCCTCTTCTCCACGCACCGGGTTTTTATTATAGGTACTGACCTGTGAAATATCAAACAGCCTAAGAGCATGCTGAGCAAAATGATGCAATTTGAGAGGATGTCACTTCTCACCCCTGGGTGACCTCATCCTGGCACACGGGCGAGCGAGCGAGAGGATAGTAGGGGCTGACAAGTTGGAGTCTCTCTCTCTCTCTCTCTCTCTCTCTCTCTCTCTCTCTCTCTCTCTCTCTCTCTCTCTCTCTCTCTCTCTCTCTCTCTCTCTCTCTCTCTCCTCTCTCTCTCTCTCTCTCTCTCTCTCTCTCTCTCTCTCTCTCTCTCTCTCACTCCGTGTGCGGGCTAAATTACCAGACGAAGATGGGAGAATTGACTTGAGTGTTTTCTAAATGAAACCGGCAATAAGTGGGCAATCCCACTGAAGGATTTCACTTTTCTTTCACGCTCCATTGTTCGTTCACGTTTGTTATTCCTGTCAAGCACACACACAAACACGCACGCACGCACACGCACGCACACAAACACATTATTTATATAGAGACAGCAACTTAATGCCCCAGCATTATGTAATACATTGCAACAAATCCAGACATTTTGTTGCAAGATATTTTGTTGCAAGTTATTTATTTCACACATAAATATGCCACGACATGGACACAATGTGACATTGTGACTCTTTTAAGATTATTTTTTAAAATGAGCCTTAACATAAACCTTGCAGTCCCAAACCCAAAACCTCACTAACACCCAAACACCTAACCTTAACCTCCCCCACACAAAATAAATAAATCAAATCTACTTTTAACCTATCCACATCCTTCAACCTTTACCAGTCTCAAATCTTACCACAGCGAGATACACTTTAACTTTCTTCCCTCCTTGGAACTAGATCTTTATCTTCTGCTACAGCTGACATTTGCCACTTTATTCGTCGCTTCGCATGTGAAAAATCAGGACATTTTCAGCTACTGATGCACACCACCAAAGAAAGGTTATTTGATACAAATCTATCAGCTGCTTTGAAGTCAAGAAAATGTAAAAAGGTCAGATAACCAAAAAGTGCAAAGTGATTCTTTAACAAACAAAACCTTGTTCTCCTGGAAGGGGTTTCTTGTGGGTAGTTAGACAATGTTAGCATTAGCCACTCAATGTGACCTGAACCAAGGATGTGCGGGATACAGAACATGTGGAAACTCTAAATGTCAATAATTTACATCCATATATTGTGTTGTATTATTCAATTATTTACCGCTGAAGCACTCATCTGTGTTTACGCTGCTTAATAATAATACCGCTTAAAGGGTAATTCCGGTGTAAAATGGATTAGGGATATGTTTTGTATGATAATGAGTTGAAACGTTCATTTTGGAGCACAAAAACCGCATATAAACGCTTTCTTCAGTTGTTCAGGCTGTTTTTAGCCGATTCAATCAAAACGCTATAAACTTGGAACGAAGGGGGCAGTGGTTATGGTAAAAACTAAATCGCTATTTTAAACCACTTAAAAGGCTAGAAGTAGCCCGACACCTCTTACATTTTATACACACAATACCATCAGCAGATCACCCGTCGACGCCATTTTGTTTTTAAGACTCGATAAATAGATTAGAGAACACAGAGCTTGCGTGTTGCTGACAGATGTCACAATCTCTGTGTTCGTCAATCAAGTCTTAAAAACGAAATGGCGTCGACGGGTGATCTACCGATGGTATTGTGTGTATAAAATATCCTTTTTAATAAACAATCAGTACACATACAAAATCCTCAATGCCTTGTTTTATATGTTAAGACCCTTATTACACTACCAAAGAAGTGTCGGGCTACTTCTAGCCTTTTAAGTGGTTTAAAATAGCGATTTAGTTTTTACCATAACCACTGCCCCCTTCGTTCCAAGTTTATAGCGTTTTGATTGAATCGGCTAAAAACAGCCAACTGAAGAAAGCGTTTATAGGCGTTTTTTGTGCTCCGAAACGAATGTTTCAACTCGTTATCATACAAAACATATCCCAAATCCATTTTACACTGGAATTACCCTTTAAACGTCCTCAATGCCAATAAATTATACGTTATGTACAAATCCTCCAAAAACAAACATACTCATGAGCACAATCTGATTTGTAGTTTTTCGATCCAAGCAAGCAAACTTTGTAGACTACTAGCTCTAGTCTACAAAGAAAAAGTTTTTTATTTTTTGCTCCACTCAAAGCTAGAATCATACCAATTAAATCAAAAATAATTACACTAAAATCTCCAGAAATTAGATGTGAAAATGGGTGTTAATGAACCGGGACAAAGTGACTAAAGCGGGTAATGTCCCCTAGAAAATAAACCCGAAAGAATATTTGCTGGATATTTAACGAGATGATTGAATCATCAACTAACATCGGAGCGGGGGTTGGGATTGTTGCTTTGATCATTCTTACAAATTATAAATTGGACTTATCAATGATTAAGTCATCATATCATTAGACCAAGTTAAGTAATGGCATTAAGAGACATCACAGGATACCTAATCTGCATTCATGCTAATAGCATTTAAATTATGACAACACGCATATCATAATAATATTGATGTTAATAACATTTAAATGACTCCCATTCACATATCGTAGTAATAATAACTATGTTCTGGGAGTATAGTATCTAGCCACCATTATTATGATTTTATTATCTGCAGTCTGACCTTTAGGCTTTCAGCTAGAGCTGAAAAAAGCCTGAAACAGGGTTGTAGTTGTTTTTTGTCAAAGGAAAGTGTTGAATATCAGAGTCCTAACAGAAATAGACATACATCACTTTCAAATTCTGGTCGGATTATGACCTTAATTTAAGTAGCTACAAGATACATCAATGCAGATGATGGTTAGGATTTGAACAGCTAAGGTTAGGAGTCAAACATGATCCAGGGAGAGCCGTGGATACTAATTTCAAATCAGACTTTTAGCGTGTGACACACGCTTTCACCTTCAGCCTCACTCGCTGCCCAAACCATTCTACAGCCAAAACACTGCGACAAGCAACAGAGATGAACAGGTCTCATGGTCAAATCGTTATGGTTAAACCAAGCGAATGACTTTGACTCCAGAAGTATCGGTATCTGAAAAGGCTCCCTGATTGGTCTGCGATACATATCACAGTGTTGATTGGACAGCTGGTGAAGATTACAGCCAGGAAACAAGAAGGCATTTAAGGCTACGTTTACACGACGACGGTCTGAACAGAAGATGCAAAAGTGGCGTCGCGTCTTCACTTTTTATTCCGCGTTTAGACAAGCATTTTCGGGAGGAAATCTGCGTGCATACGGTGACGCAAAAGTGTGTGGAATTCGATTGGGTATGCATGCCAGGCGGCTAGGTGGTGCTGTGATACACTTATCACACAACACCGCCATGTCTGAGCACATGCGTAGAATCTTACTTCTTCTCTTACCTACGCCGCGAAAACCAAAACAGAATTATAGATCCTTCTCTGTTCAGTAATACTATCTGTACATAACCTGTACATTTCGTGGAAAGACTCCTGTAAGTTTATTAGAGCTGTTAGAGCAGCTTGACGGTCCGACGCTTGGAAATAATATGACATAATCTGGGATTAATCTGTTTATTTAATTAATTAATAATCTGTTTGTTTATTTCCTTGTACTGGCACATGTTTGTGACGTAAACGCGTACGCGACGTGAGCAGATCTGAGCAGTGTTTTGCGTCTTGGCAGTGTAGACAGAAACGCTACGGTGGAGCGTATTAAACTTTTCCACTCTGGAGGGTGGTTTCAGATTTATGCGTTTTCATGCCCCAAAAACGCTGTCACCGTCTAAATGAAAGGCACTTCCGATAAAATATTTTGTCGTTTTTACCCGCAAGCGTCCTCGTGTAAACGGGGCCTAAGCAAGATTATGATATTGGAAACCTCACATCTTTGACTTTAATTAGTGAACGCGCCTGTGTGTCCTTTATTGGGTTAGTGTATGTCTAATACTGTGAAATTGTGAGTATTCCCTGGGTGGAACTATTCAGGCCGTGGGTGTAGTCAGGCTAGATCCTTAAATCTTAGACCTAATTAGGCTGCAGCTCCTGCCACATGTGAAAGCCGTCTACTTTTTTAAACCCTTATGCTTAAATTAGTCCAAATGTGATTAAGTGCGAGAACATGCAAAACACACTCCAGCCAGACACCCAAAGTTGGCAACCTTCTACTAAATGAATGCAGACACGATCGACCACAGTGCCGGATCGCTTGGACTCAATGTAAGGATTTCAGAATGGACGCAACCCTAGAATGAACGTGGTCTGAAGGAAAGGATCACAGTCAATAGAATCTGTCTAAATTAGCTCCTGGATAAACAGAGAAGAATGATGTGACCAAGATCTGTCTACGATTTCAATCAAGACTCACTAACGTATTCTGGAGAGGAGTTCTGAAAGTGGACAAAGTTCAATGGCCCAACGTATCTAGAAACCTGAGCAGAGCTTGCACTTGCCAGTGATTTGTGTACTTCACTGGACAGTTAGGACTTTCACAAATGCTCTTACACTGACAAACAAGACTATTTTGAGGGTGGCAGGAAAGAAAAAGCTCAGAGGAAGCTTTGGGAGGTTTGATTTATTGTCTGCGGCGAGAATCCGACCTTCGCAGACTCCCCTCCATGCCACCAAGCTCAGAACACACCTTTGAATATTAGGGAGAGTGACTGACGGATTGGCCGACATGGTATAAGGTCAGGATGTTCATTACGTCTGACAGACTGGCAGGGCGATACTTTCAGGTTTTCACCACTCTTTTGAACTTTGCTGAAAAGAAAGAAAATAATAATCCTGCTGGATCGGATTTTCCTATCCAATGTTGAACATTCTCTCAGACTCCTCCCCACCACCAATCAGTGGACTCAATTAGTAGCCAGCAGAACGATGAATCACGGCCAGACCATCGTTAGCACACGACGACACGTGTATTTTGCCGAGTTCCGCCACCGCTCAGCTAAGCTAATTTGCTCTCTCTTTCTCATGTGTCTGTGACTTAACTTCAACCATCTCCCGGCATCTCTGGGGATCCTGTTTTAAGTAAGACCCCTGTGATCCTTTCTCCTCCCTATTATGGTTATCAAAGGGTTATTGTATTCATGAATTTCTTCAGCTCCTCTCAGCGACCCTACAGATATGTGATTGGGCAGGGAGTAGAGAGCCAATCTTAAACGACAGGGGGAACATACTTGAACTCCCAGCAAAAGTTATTATTCCACAAGCAACCACTTATCTAAGACTGTCTTGAGACTATTTCCTCAGGTCATCATAATCAGCAACCAGTGGTTTGGATATCATTATACAGATGACCCAATATGCGCATAGTGACATTGTAGTGCGTAAAGCATTCAGAGGTGTGTGCGTGCGTTTGTGCGTGTGTGCGTGCATGTTTCTGTGCGTGTGTGAGAGCATGCGCATGTGTGTGTGTGTGTGTGTGCGTCCAATTATCTGACAGTGTGCCTAATGGCGGAATTGTGTTAAATTCACACTGGTTTCCAGTAAATGCCCAAATTCAACGAAAAAGGTAAATATATATATATTTGACATTAAAACAGTCATTTCATCAGCATTACAAAGTGTCTATCAAGACCCTTCAAACCTAATATATGAAAAGGCGATCCAGTAGGATTACTTCAAAACAATTCAATCACGAAAGAAGACCTTTCATAATTACCTCTTTGTTTATCATCGTCACTCTAACGGTCTGCTCATTCTTAGCGTTAAGTCCATTGTTTCCCGTTCCCAAAGCGTTGACAACTCACAAACCTTAGCTTTTCTTAGCACCTCCTTCCTCAACTTTTTTCATCTCTGTCAGCTTCTTTCAGCGTTTGAAGCGCCAACTGGGAACCACTTTAAAAGGCATCAGACAGCGTCTGATGTGGCCATTTGTCTTCTAGCACTACAGCTCTATTACCTTGCATTAAACTTTAATGATGTTGATACACCGATTACCTGCGGAAAAACCCTCAGACCCTGTTGTGTGAGACTCACATGGGACCAGCGTGTGTGACCTTGTGTGAACACACTCAATGATTGTGTATGCAATAAATATTCATTGTCAACAATGTATAGAGACGTGGAATATCAATTGTCAATTACACCTAAATAAATAAATCATTCACGAATCCTTCTCAAAAAAATAATGTATGCCTTTATAAATATTAGTTTTTCATGCTTGTACTTCAAATCTCATCAAATAGTGAAACTGATGTAAAGAGCTTGATCCCTGTTCAGAAATGTCCTTGCCAGATATAGGCATTGAAAAGTTTCATCCCTTCCAGGACCACACCAGGACAGTAATGTCAGCTCAGCCCTTAATACTCACCTCCACAGAGTGCTCTCCGTGACACTGCCAATGTGGAAGTCATACAGCTTGGTCAGGATCAGAATCACCTGAAAGCACAAGAGGTGTCAACGTTAACCAAAATACTGCAGTAAAGAAATAAAATAGCATTCTGTCAAACTGCAAGTCCAGGGTATATGTGTGTTTACTTTTGCAAACTCCAACCCTCTTGTAAACGGTCACAGTGGCCTTTGCCGGAATTCAACGTCATCGATGTTAGAACAGCTCAAACCAAAAAGGAGATAAATGGAATCTGTAGAAACAGGGGCAAACTGAACTTGCAAGATCAGGTTGCAGCTGATCATTATTTGCAGGAGTTGATTAATTAAATTATATTTCTTTCGATAAATTAATCAATCATTTAGACTTTGAAATATCATGTTACCAGAATCAAATTTGACATCTTAATGAGCTTGCATTATCTATATCAACTAATTGGTTATCAAAATCGGATTGCCATTTTCTGTCGTTTGACTAATCAATTAATTGGCTAACCTGAATAATGCCCATTCACATTGAGCCGTAGTGTTCTTCTAAAACAAGAACCGCTGACCGACTAGAGCATATTTTGAGAAGCTGTGAAAGATACATTTTCTGTGAGGTACGGCTTATCCATCGTCATCAGCATTGATCTCTGTACTCCAACATGCACTTAATATCAACTCTTGATCCAAAAAAACCCAGGGATGGACCAACGTTGGTCCAAGGGATGCTGAGAAGATGGGTCTGCTGAGCTTCGCCTCTGTATCGCACTCAAGAGACAGACGAGGCACTTTCACTTTGGCGCTGAACTAGGGGCTCGACAACAGAAACCGGCAGCACAAGAAGTATGGTGCAGTCCACAGCTAGTGGCTCCTCTAAACCTAGAGAAGTACAGAAAAATCGAGCTATCACGCGGTTCACCGCTCTTTTGAATCTCGTTTTTTCCACGAAAACAGGATCCGGATATTCGAGATGAAAGAAAAGGACTACAGTTATGAACACATTTAATGTTGGCCTGTTGCAGCAGGCACACATGGAAGCAGTAGGCAGACAGATGGGCGACACAGCCGTTGAAAGGGAGATGGGTTGTAAATAGTCCGCACAGAGGCCGTGTTTTTATTGTATGCCGCCATTTGGTAACAGCCACATCCAGAACATCTGGCATTTACCCGCTGCGGTTAAGAAAATACATCAGAGGCCTTGGGGAAAAATGTTAAAGCAACAAAAACATAACATTGACTATCAATTATTATTCTGGACAAAGCGGAGCAGCGGCTGGTGGGTGGTGGGGGGGGGAGGTATCACACTATGCTCTACTTTCATGCACCATTCACTGTTTCTTGTTCTGAAATAAATCACTATTCCACTTATTTGGTATCCTTAAAAGCCTTGACTCTCATTTATCACGCAGACACGCACATGCATACAAACACACACAACCCCCGCACCCCTCTCACCGATGCACCCACCCACACACATCAACACACAAATGGAGGAAGTGCAGGATTCTTTAAGGCAACCTGACAAGCACAACTTGAGTCACAGGGCTGCGAGCGAGGTTCAAAAAAGTCTGGCTTTGCATCTCACGACAGCCGGGTTCCAGTCAGCCCAGAGATGCAAACACTCAAACATGAGGGAGCGACTGAGGAAGTAAGGAAAGAGGATGGTTGGTCTTCCTGCCCTCCTGTCTCCCAAAGTCACAAAGCACCCTTGCAACCCTGGTTTGGAATTCGTCTGGCCCGCGGAGTGTGAGTCAGAGTCGGGTTTTGGACGAGCCTGCCCGTTCGTCCGGAACCCAGAGAGCACTGAAACACAGCAAACAAGCTCCAGGGCTCTTCCTCCTCCTACTCCGACCACAAACGTATGGTTCGGGATGGGTCAGATTGGGCTAGAACCTCAAAGGGCAATATCACACAATACAAAGTACTCGGTGCTGTTATAGTTTACTGAAAGAGGAAGACATAGCAGTATTTTTGTGTGCAATACAGAATGGGTGTGTGTGTGTGTGAGAGAGTTTTTTTTTGTGTGTGCATGTGTGTTTATGAATGTGTGCATCTGCACACATTCATGGTCCGTAAATGCGTGTGTATGTGATGAATCCCCATGGAATCTTTGCAGTCAGTAATCCTTGCCTTTCAAGGGACGCCCAGATACACCGAGAGGTCGCCTTCCCTTATGACACTCCAAAATGTTTTTGTTCCTCTTCATCCCTCAGAAAAATACGCCTCCAAATGTAGAAGGTAGAATAGTGACGATGAGGATGAAGACAAACTGCAGAGAAAAACACCAGGTATGATCGACATATCCTCAAGTCTTCGGTGTTTGTTCTCCTTCTAACTCCCTGCTAGTCACACACTCTGTCCATGTTCCTGATTTCAATAAAGAAAATACCAACGTAAGTTTCTTGCAGACAAGATGGGTTTCAAGTACACCTTCCAGGGCTATAGCCGCAGTTGACCTTTAATTACTGAATGAAAATGTCAGCCACCCTGCATTCATTATGCCTCAGCGATTAACATAGTGTGGACAAAACATATTATTATCATAACTAAAATCCAACCGTGTCCACAAAGACCAATCCAAAAGGGCCATGCTGCGTTTTGATTATGGATTTGTCACACGTTCCACTTGCTAAATGGCTTTATCGGCTAACATTCTATTTGTCGACGTATTCCTTTGGTAAATGCCCTGCATTTATGTAGCATGCATTATATGCCAGTATAGCCATTCAAAGTGCTCTACAATTACTGACCAACACACAAACACACAGCGACACACAAACAAACACAGGCACACACAGAGACAAAGACACACAGACACACAGACACACATACACAGCAGTTAAACCATGCAATGCAATTATCTGCTGGTTGAGCAGTTAAGTGAAATATTGTCCAATACTGTGGAAACATTGCCTTTATCAGTAGATGTACTGTACATTTCCATCCCTTCATCGGTTTCAAAATTCCATTTGTGTATTACGATGTGATGGTTGACCCTAAAGTGGATCACAGCCATATAACCAATCAAATTAATGTGACATGTCATTATCATTTCCATTCTAGAGTTGAATTTAGACATGCATCTTTTCTCCACGGAAATCATTATGGATGTGATCCTCAATACAAATGGTTAGGAATAGCTTGGAAAGGAGAGTGAGGGAAAATAAAGAAAGAAATATTTGTGAGTTCCATTAATTAAATGTCTAGATTCATAAAAAAAAAAGATTCATGTAAGAAACACAGTTTTTATCTTCAATTATTCTGAGCTGATTCATAACTATATATTTTTTCCTAATTTTGTTTGAGGTCTGCCTTTGTGAGTTTACATTATTTCAATCAGTTGATAAAAACAACATGATCTTATACACACTTATATACACACTCTGCTTTCAAGTCATCATTTGCTAAGACCCCTTTCCTAATACACAGTAGACTGGAGTATGTCCTGAAATAAGCACCCCTTCATACTGAATAGAGAACCGATTTTGGCAATCATTTTGAAAAGAGAATAGATTTTGAATCGAATCGTGACATCGGCAATCAAAGGTGAATCGTTAAACCCCAAAAGATTCACACCCATAGTGTCATCACAGCGTGATCACAGTGTACCAAGCTGTGGAAATGCAACCAAACCAAACAAAAATGCTTCAGAATATCTACAGACGCGCGTTGTCTATTATTGTTAAATGACTACAATGAACATGGTGCATTGGGCTTGGGGGGCAGGCGTGAGTCGAGCTGGACGTTACGGGAACTTTCTGTAAAAACGTTGCAAGAGGCAGGCAGACACGCCAAATCGTTAAAAATCGCCATAAACCTATACAAACTTCTGCGCTGCATGTTTACCAGCATCGCTACATTATTCATCGAATGAGAAGATGAAATTGGAGAAGTATAGGCTAAAAGTTATGGTTAAGTAATGGCATTACTGGATTTATAAACATATCTTTTAAGCTATTAGTGAAACGTGCAGGTATACTTTATTACTTGAATGAGAGGTTCTAAACGGCTAAACATGGCTGTTGAAGCCTACACTGCAAGATCTCCTCTTGGTTGTTTTCTGGCTCACATAAATATCCACCATTCCTTCCACTCAGTAGACTCGGCTGAAGTCCAGTTCCTCATTTTGATCTTTAGATTGGTATTCATTGCTGGCAGCCATTGTAAAATCTGGCGTTGCTCCTGAGGCTAACAACAAGGCAACTGAAACTCACAGAACCAAACAGATAGCTGATTGGTCAGGGTGATTTTGCTGGAAGGGAATGGCACTGGGAAGGCGTTCTAGTTTTTTCAAAACTAGGAGTATTTTCATCCCCAGAATTAATGGATATGCATTTTTTAGACTACTATTAGACTACTTGAGACCATTAAAATGTCGACATTTTTTTGGACGGTCCCTTTAATCGAACGACCATAAGGCTTACACTTTCCGAGTAAATTGTGGGCAATTTGTAATTAAAAATAACTTCAAAGATGTTGCCATGTAACCTTTGTCTCTGAGTTAGGTTGTTTACGCCTTTGATCGCTGGAGTCCATTAAAATCTTACTGATAGTGATTTTCACATCACACATTACCAACACCGCGGTGTGTCGGTGTTTGCACACACACACACACACACACACACACACACACACGCACACACACACACACGCACACGCACACGCACACGCACACGCACGCCTTTTGGGCAATTACAGAGTGGGAAAAAAAACACTGAAAATGCCTGCTGTGATTGTTTTCCTAGAATTTGATTGAGGTTCTGTACGTTGTAGTTGATGTGTCAACTGTACAGCTGTTCCACTCTTGAAGGGACATATCTATGGGACACATGACAGAGGCTGGGCGCTCACACACAACCATATCGATTTTATACATAGGGATTTTGATGACCCTCATTACCAGCTGGTTGGAACAGCAGGTAACCATGGCCTATTGCTCTGAGGGGCAACAAGAGTCTAGCGGTATGATGTGTTGAATTTAGTAGTGTGGATTTTATGATCACCTTCCAGCTATGGTGAAGAAATGTTGTCTTTCTCTTGATATGTCCCCTTTACCTCACCTGCTTACTAACACCTTCGGCATTTTAACTATTGAAGCAATAACATACAATGATATAAACAGTCCTTTAAAATAAATCTAAAGACAACGATATTGCTATACTGTGGGGGACAATACTTACGCCAAAAAGTGCCTTTAGAAAATGTTCTTTCATGGTCGTTGCATACGATATATTTTTGCCTTGCCTGTGAGTAAAAACGTTTCGTAACCAGACAGCCATCTTGGAAGGTGTGCCATCAAAAAAACGAAAATGTGGGTGTGTGGTCTTATTCAATCAACACAACACACGCCATTATGCATGAAGGAAGACTAAAACCCATCGCTATTTAAAGGGTAATTCCTGTGTAAAATGGATTTGCGATATGTTTTGTATGATAACGAGTTGAAACATTCGTTTCGGAGCACAAAAAACGCATGTAGACACTTTCTTCTGTTGGCTGTTTTTAGCCGATTCTATCAAAACTCTATAAACTTGGAACGATGGGGGCAGTGGTTATGGTAAAAACTAAATAGCTATTTTAAACAACTTAAAGGGCTAAAAGTAGCCCGACACTTCTTTGGTAGTATAATAAGGGTCTTAACATATAAAACAAGGCATTGACAATTTTGTAAGTGTACAGATTGTTTATTAAAAAGGACATTTTATACACACAATACCATCAGCAGATCACCCGTCGACGCCATTTTGTTTTTAAGACTCGATAGGTAGATTGACGAATACAGAGATTGTGACATCAGTCAGCAACACGCAAGCACTGTGTATACAAAACATATCCTAAATCCATTTTACACCGGAATTACCCTTTAATACCAGACTAAAAAATGTGCAATTCTGTTACCAAATGTTTTAGTTTTGTATTTTTCCCTTACCCTAGATCTAGGGTTGGATGAATGTTTAGGTTCTATTCATCAGTTGTCTGATAAATTGGCATATCTTGTACAAATCCTCTCTTTTTTTACCAAGTTTTCATTCAGGAAACAAGTTTAAGACACCACTTACTATGTTCCTTCCCTACTAACAGACGTGAATAGCAACACAGGCTTATTATAATAGGCATGAATGTCGTTCATTAAAACTTGCTTCCAAGATCAAAAGCAACAACAAAATGTTGTGATCCACTTATAACGGTTGTAAGTATTTCCATCTATACGTGTGTGTGTGTGTGGGTGGTGGGGGGGGGGGGGGGGGGCTGGGGGTTGTGTATTTGTGTTTTTTTGTGTGTATTTGTGTGTATGTGCCGGTGCTTGTAATCATGTGACTGTAATTAACGTTGTCCTTCCCCCTTTTCCCGTTCTCCCTCTGCATGCCATAATTAGGAGTCTATGTGTGTTAGTTGTGACCCGTGGGGATTGAGTACTGTGTGAATTATGTAGACACTCAACATAGCCTCCAGTCTCCCTTGTATGGTGACTCAACTAACAAATAGTATAATGACAATCCTAAAGGGAAACACACATAAGCCAGTAGGATGGTATGCATACACACACCCATACAAGTACTATCTATCCATGACGCCATGTCTCTATCTACCTTTCTAACCATCAAGGCCTCTTTCAGTCTGGTCTGTCTAGCAACAATATCCCTATATTTTTGGTCCATCTTCCATCTACAACATTTATCATTCTCTAACAATTCATTCCTGAATTCCATTTCCTTTTCAGATATTTATGGTATCTCCCCCTTCTGCTGGCCTCCCTCATCTGTGCCGTCTCTCATCCTCACCCAGAATGATGTAGTGATGTAGACACAAATACTGACTGCAGGCCTGCTTATTCAAGTCTACGGAAATGCACAGAATATTAAGCAAACCTGGGGGAGGGAGGGTCGCGTCTACATTCTTTTAAGGGTTGACGGAGAGTCACCAGTCATAAACCAGTCATTTAAATGGAGCAGTGAATTTGGATGGGGGGGCTGTTCAGAGTGTGAGCTGGAAACAAGGGCTGCATCGGTTGCAAGTTGTAAACCCTTCTTTTGTTCTGTGTGTTGTTGGGGAATTCCTAGGAAATATTATCAATCTAAACTGTTAGAGACATTTGACTGCTGTTGTTATTTTTACTGGCATGGTTCCTCCCATGACACACTTGCAAATTTGCTTGTAAGGGTATTTTCTTGTCCGGCCCAAGAAAAAGCTAAAGAGACGAAGTTTTCCCACATTTAAGCTCTTCATTACTTTTACATTTAGGATCTTTAGCAGACGCTTTTATCGAAAGAAGTACATTTGTCAGAAGAAAGAGAAACAATATATTGTTGTCGGTACAGTAAAGATATTCATTGAAACAAGTGCCAAGCAAGTAGAATTGCTTGGAAGATTAACCCATTCCCCGTATACGACAAAGAAGAAAGCAAGACGCTACACAATGAAACAAAAGTAAATTTTTAAGGGCTTTCATGCATTAGATAAGACTAGATTCAACCATCATTTAATCTCATATTTATATAATTTTCAATAGTCAATGCTTTGTCAATCACGGTTTGTCATTTTGAGTACAAAATAGAGAAGAAGGCATGAAAGAGCATATATCAATCACACTTTTCAATTAAAAAGTTCAATTCTTCAAAACTAGCGTCACCATAGCCACTGATTTTGTAATGTGATCAGTTTACCCGATTATAGCTCCTAATGACATAGTTTTGATATAAATTTATATCTGTTATTTTATACTAGCGTCATAAATAAATGGCGTGTTAAGACCTTTGAGACTGGAACTGTGATTAAGGGCTATACAAATTGACTAGACTAGACAACATTTTAAGAAAGACTTTAAATATTTCTTCAGGTTGTGTTATATTGATTTATGTAACAAAAGTTAATCTCCCCAAAGTTTATTATACATCTGCTTGAGAACGCTATTTAAAACTTTGTAATATGATAAAGAAAAGACCACTAATGTTCTAACGCCATTCTGGCAGAAGTCTGAATGTTCATTAAATATAATACCAATGCTTTTCAATATCCCTGTGCTAAATGAGGTGAGGGTTTTCTTTCTTGCATAATCTTGAATTGTATTGTGTTGAAAATTGCTGCTTCAAGTGGACACAACGAACATTTTTTAATATATTACGATACAATTCTGGAGTGGGTTATATATACAAATTATTTTTTTCAAAACGTTATTTTGTCTGTATCTCAATTGGATTCTATGAACTCACTTACAAAACATGCTTTTGTAATGTCTGTGATATTCATAAATGGAACACAATGCACCCTATATCTGTGAGGTACATCACACACAGTCAGACTAGCTGGGTTATGGGTTATGGACCGGGGTTTGGTTCCTAGTATACTGTCACACAATTCTTGGCAAGAAAAGTATAATTCAATTTCTAAACCATGACTACAGAGAGATGGAAGAATAAAAAGGAAAATATAGCACAAAGGAAGACACATTTGCTTGAACTTTGACTTGAGGTCTTTGACACTCACACGCCAGGTAAACAACTCACAGAGACAGCTGACAAGGCCACGCTGCAGTTTAAATCTCAACAGTTGGAAAAGTAGTGCCATGTAACTCTGAACTTGTGTCCGTGAAAGTGTGCATCTCAACAGCAGATCCTAAACCATCTTTTTTTTACCTTTTTTTAATTTTTTTACTTTTTCTGGGCAAAAGGCAATACGGTAAGGAAAAGATTCACGTGTCTCAAGTCCACAATGGATGAAAGATGCAATGTCTTACAATCCATCAAGCACGTAGCTTAAAATATCCTGGACATATCTGTAGTCAATAATAAATCATACATAGTGATAAAAATATATATTTTAGATAAAATCACATTAATCATTAGATATATTCTACAAATAAAAAATTCTAGCCAGCCCATACCTCTCTTTGTTTACAAGAATCTCACCCCCACTCACACCACCCAGCCAGCCGAGATACGCTAGTGTTAGCAAGAAAGAGTGGACAGAAGTTTATGTTTTTGATTCGCACATTCCATTCCATGCATTTTCCATATAATATATTCTACTGCTGAAATAAAAGACATAAATAACATATAAATCTGTATTATTTATTTCACTTAAATTACAACCATGACACAAAGGGAATCAGCCCTTTGTATCATGGTTTACCTTAAATGTTATGTATATGTAGGGTCAAAAAGTGGTTCATCTTGGCCAGTTAGGGCATGCACCCTGCAAACACTAGTTTAATTTGGGAATTCCAAAGTATCTATAGCTGCTTACTAATTTATCAAACGTCTGTTGGCTCCTTGCCGACAAAATCTAAGATATTGTAAATGGGAATTACAAGAAGCATCAAGTGCATTGACAGCTCTCTCTGTGAGGTTAATATCAATCTATTCAAAGTCCTCTAGGGTTGCATCATGACCTTTTTTCATTAAAGCATAGACAAATAACAATAACAACAAGAGACACGAAATAGAGCCATTTTATTTGTACTTATCTCTCCCTCTTCCTTGGTCTGTCTCTCTCTCTCTCCCCCTCTTCCTTGTTCTCTCTCTCTCTCTCCCCTCTTCCTTGGTCTCTCTCTCTCTCTTCTTTGGGCTCTCTCTCTCTCTCTCTCTCTCCCTCCCGAGTCCCTCTCCCCCTCTCCCCTCTCTCCCTGCCTCTCAGCTCTGCTAGTCCTACCCTTAATCACGTGTCAACGAGAGCAGAAGTGAGTGGAGCTTTGGCTTGAAGGCAGCATTGCGTGTCACCTTGAGTCTCCCTCTCTCCGCGGTGTCACGGTGCGGGGGACAGCTGATTAACACCGGGCTACGATTTTTAAACACTTTCATCCCCCCTTTTTTCTCCCCCCTCTCCCCCCTCCCCGATAGGGCCACCTTTCTCCTGGTGTTTGGGCTGATTGCGTGGAGTAGCACCGGGAATACATTTAGGTTTATATTTTGTACAAATACATGGCGGAAAGCCACCGCGGTCCATGTGTGAGTCAATGTTTTTGTTCAGCAAGCCTTGGCGTCACCAGACACGCAGAGTGTGTGTTTGTGTGTGTCTGTGTGTATGTGTGTCTCAGTGTGAGTCAGGCTCAATTAAAATGGCAGTTTGTTGCATTTCCTGGGGCTCAGAGGCGCATTGTTGTGCTCAGCAGTTGACACCGTGATGGGGGGTAACCAGTGTCACGCATCAGCTATCTGATCCATTGGTTCGTCTTAAGACCACACACTTGAGGCGCACGTGTCTGCGCACAAACGCACACACAGATGATGCCTCAGAGGACACACACAGTAAACATTAATATCTGTTAGTATCGAGGAGAGCTAGCATGTAGCTAACAGACATCGGCATATGATGCTAGTACAAAGTCAGCCATTATCGTAGTAGTCAGCCATTACCTGTATTCTCCCCCTCACTACCTTAAAGTCTGATTGGTCAAGAGGAGGCTCAACCGTCTTTTTTCTTTAGTTGTTTTATTTCACACACTTGGCCCCTCATATTTACAGGTACGGTGCTAGATAGTATAGTGCAGATGAACGTCAGCCAATTCGTGTGATCTTGCAGTGACTTTTTCTAGGGTAGGGACAGAAAATTGCAAATTTACTTTCTGTAAGTAGGTCTGTCCTTCTCCTTTGTCAACAGCTCGACTAGTGTCTTGGCGGGTGTGTTGCTGATTGAATTGTACTCAGGACCCAAGGTTTTTTGAATGACCAAAACTGGAGGCCAAGCAAGAGGCCCTTTCCAACAGGCACAAATTGAACGGAAACTGCATTAGTTACTAAAAGCTTAAAATATAGTCAAAACCCGACGCTAATATAAATATAGAAAAACCCAAGTTATCTTTCAAATTCAGCCCACCCAATGAAGCCGTTATCTCGGTTTTTCGGATATAAAATAATCGGGTAATGTAATGTGCTTATCTTTAACGGTTAGACGGATTACATTATTTATACAGTAATAGAAAAGTTAGCGAGCCGGAGCATGTAAAAAACTCACTACAGATATAGATCTTATTCTCAAATCATAAACGCTCCATACCTAATGGCTCTGTTTCCCAGAAAGGAATTACATTCATCTCCCCTGTCTTTTTTTCATTCTTCTTCCAAGGGGATCATCGAAGTGAAAAGAAACCTTTGCCGTGATGCAGAAGCTTCTTTCAATCCCTATGCAGCCCATCGAACTCCACGTTGAAAGTGTGCGTGCAGTCATTGTCATTCCAGTGAGCCGACGACAGATCGACGACTGTGAACTCGTCAAAAGGTTCAGGAAGCATTCCCTGATTTAGCTCTCGGAGGTGGACGACAGAGAGGGACCATTGGCGGGTCAGTGGTTGCCGCCATCGCGCTCCGTGCGGTTGCCGAGCAAACGATGCCACTCGGCGTGCCTGCGTGTGGCACGGTTGCCGTGATTCATTCTGACAACGCGTAACTTCCGGGCGTCATTGTCAGTTGAGTCACGGCCCGAGAATTTAAACAGATTCCCCGGCTAAGGCTAGAGATTTACAGCTATGGGTCCAGAGACGAATCCGCTGATGGAGACGGGGGAGGGAGAAACAAAGAGAGAGAGTGTGCCGGAATGAACTGCAGCTGCTGGAAGACGGAGAGGATTTCGCTTTGGGACATGGCTCCAGTTGGACCCTTCACATCATTAGTGAGAACCGGGTTACGCAAGAGAGACTGCCTAGGGGGGGGACAGGGGGCGCAGAGGTGACTTGTGGGTCAGCGTACACAGTGGGGTTGAGTTAGAGGGCTGGGGGGGAGGGGGGTGGAGAAGGGGAGGCATCCGGAGGGTTGACTGTTAGTCCTTGGTTGTAAGGAGATTAGCGCTTAATCATAACGAGCTTGATATCCCTAATCTTAATCACTTTTCTTTTTAATGTATAATTAACCACAGACGAGTGTGTCGGAGTATCAACTCATCGCTCTGTTATAGCCTATCTAGTAAAGAACCCACGTGCCACAAGGCAACCCCAATGGTCTCCTTCAGCGAGACACACACACACTCAACCACATGTGGCCACCATTTCAGATGCGCTTTACGTCAACTCCTAATGATCTTTATGTCCTATTTTTGTCATGAATATTACCCTTGAATGGGTACCTAACCACGCAGGAGAATATATATCTATGGAATTGTGGTACATCCTTCGTCCAGCCTGCCTTCCTGTAAACCAATTAGAGGCAGAAAAGGTCAGCACCTCGGAAAGCATCAGATAAAAGTCTGATTAAATTGGTTCATGCTCTAATTTTGGCCTTCAGTTTTTCATTAGCTGCTCACTTGGGCATCCTAACAAGGAGAAGAGAGCCAACACTTTATTTTGCTTACTATTTTTTGAGTGATGCTGATAAAACATACATTGGTGGTGTACAATACAGTATATTATGTTATAACCAAAGGTTTTTCAAATGATAAATATATAAAGCGTTTTGCAGAACAACAACTGCACCTGTCTTTATTGCAGATTTGTCTATTTGCTTGTCTGAGCAAGCAACGCCTGACTTTATGGACAGCTTTCAAACAAGGTCTGAAAAATATGTTCACTGCCAAAAGGGCAGCAGTTTGTGTTGCTGGCTTACAGATGAGATTCACTACCAGTAGTTTCTCCTCAAAGACCGAAGATCAAATATCGAAACATCAAACATGTATACGTTTTCTAAATCGAACTCACACTTAGTTTGGTAGTTTGTTGGAAATATCAGAGAGTACCTTGAATTGGAGGCCATTCAATCACAGGGAAGAACACACACACGCACGCACGTAAGCACACACACAAACGCAAACACACAAACAATCACATGAACGTAGCGTAGCAATTGTAAGTGCTTGGCACTTGTTTCTTAGAATATCTTTACTGTACCGACAGCGATATATTGTTTCTCTTTCTTCAGACAAATGTACTCCTTATACTTTGGATAAAAGCGCCTGCTAATTGCCCTAGATGTAAGTGTAAACATAGAACATTAATATAAACAGAACCCAAGAAGGTGGGAACAGTGCGAACACAAGTATAATGTTCAATATTCAGTATTTTTGATATTAAAGGGTAAATCTGGGGCAGTTGTTTGGTTGAGAACATGCATTCCATTTGTTCCATTTTGGGACACACAACTATAGGACACTTGTCTTTGAATGGACCAAGACAAGTCGACCAGAATCCTATTGTCCTGAAATTGTAATTAGATTTTTTTATTTTCTTTAAATTCGTCTTTTTATTTTGCCACACTTTCTCTTCTTCCTTCATTTATATTTATTAAACCCTTCCCTTGACATCCTCTGATCACCTTTCTGAGTCAAGAATGGTCTTGTTTGCCCTGTCTTTGATTCACTATTTAGTAAACGGTAAACTGCAGGAGCTCAGAGCCATCTCAGACGACTGGTGCATGAGGAGACTAGCAAGTCTCACCAACTCATCAGACCATTAACTACTTTGTTCCTTTAAATGCGGAAATAAAATATAGGATTTTCCATCGAGCAGAGAATTAGGACCATAAGGCCTCATTAAGAGCCCTGATCAAAGGTTGCCATGTGCACTTTTTCCTAAAATTTAGCATGCATGGGTAATAGCAAAAGGCTTAGAGTGATCATTACAATGAGCAGCACATTCATTCTGTCTGTCAGCCTCTGAGACACCAGCGAGACCGCCCATGAATCTCTAATTTCCTTAGACACGAGATTCGATTTTCCACTTTTGGGAGCAAGAAACCAGGCAGCAGTCATCTTTATCATGCTGCTGTTGTGCGGCTGTGGCTGTGTGGTTGTTGTCGTTGCTTTGTGATTGTAATGTTGTTGTTGTGGTTGTTGTTTTTGTGGTTATAATGTTGTTTTGATCCTTTGGTTGATACTGTTGTAGATGTTGTGATAGTTGTTATGCTGTTATTATGTTGTGTTGTGCTGGGTTCTATCCTATTGTTGTTTTGCCTTCGTTTTGTAGTTATGGTAGTTATGCTGTTTTGTAGTAATGGTTGTCATGCTGTTGGTGCGTAGCTACAGTTGTTATGCAGTCGTTGTGGTTGTTATGTTGTTGTTAAATGCTGTTGTTGTCGTTATGTTGTTGTTTTGTTTTGGTTGTTGGTACGCTGTTGTTGTGTTGTTGTGGTTGGGGTGTGGTGGTTGCTGTGATGTTGTTGTTGTGGTTGTGGTTTTGGTTGTTGTTGCTATGGTGTTGTTCCACCAGGGAAATGGGGGCAATGACGGAAAGCCGGGACAAAATGGGAGGAAAATAAAATCATGTTGTTTTTTTTTTTTTTCAAATTCATCAACATCACTGAGATCTAAGTGAAAGCTAAAAACTGTGAGTGTGATTAATAGCTTTTTAAATGACAAGGCGATTTCATTCAACACAACAAATACGTGTTTGCGTTGCTGCTCTCAAAGCACAAGTCAATTCTGTTTTGAAAACCCATTATTACCTTATCAGCCAATATTCTTGATAAGTCTACTTTTATTTTGTATCATTCTTTGAAAGAATGATTCCCAAGAAGGACATTGAGCTTCTTTGATAATAGGACATTGAAAGCAATAGGCACAGCTGTGGAAAGCACAGTGGTACCGGTTATCAAAGCAAAGAACAACCTCCTAGGTAAGGGCTCTTATGGGTCTGTAACCGCACAATTGTACTGAAAGGGTGTATTTGTTACTCACATTTCTTCAAATGCAGTAGGAGTGAAGAATAACTATAGCGCTCAATCCCTAGTAAACATCGAGCTCTGCCAATTAGGGCATGCTACACCACAGGTGGGAGATACAGACCGGTCTAGCAACTTAATCCGCCATTGTTGCAGTGACTGAGGACCATTTTATCGCTACCATTAACTTTTTTTTAGTTCCCCTCAGTTGTAATGAATTCCAACCCAGGTTTTTTAAGCTTTTTTTCATATTTCCGATTATTCCTACAAGTTCGAATCGTGTTTTGCTCTGAGTAGACACATTCCTGTTTTCCATTTTGTTGCATACACCCACCACCAGGCCCAGATTTGTCAATGGCACTTCACTTCCTTGTTCCTATAAATAATTACATTCATTGCATTTCGCCAGTATGAATTCTCCTCCTGTGTCGTGTTATGACTGCCTCCCCTACCTGAATATCTCTCCTGCATACAAATGTAATACATTCAGCTGAACGTTATCCAGATAAACGCCTACACATCTGTCGGGAAGTCGTTCCTCTTTGTCGTCGCCATCTTGTGCCTCGCCAGGGTTTGCTCCGCGGGAGCGGTCCGCTGTTAGGAGCCCAACGAAACCGGTGCCCTTTACCTCCAGCCAATATACCCCGCACGCCGGCCCCCCCAGCCGTCTCCTGTTGCAACCGCTCTGCTGCGCAAAGACGCCCCCCAGGGGCACGACAGCACACCGCTACGCCAATCGCAGATGTCTTCCGATGTATACGGAGCCACCACGACCCTGGCGTACTATGAATAAATATGAGTAACGGAGAGTGAAGCATTATGACCAGCACACGACGATCGTCATGAAGCTAAACAAACACTAGCATGCCACGGGGGAAAACACGTCCGAAACGTGTGGTTCAATCATAAAATCGTATGTCAAGTTGAACTTACAGGCTACACTTCTTTTGTCTCGCGTAATGTTCTGACTGGAATGAATCGCGTGGACCAGACTACCAGAGAGTTCCACTTGTTCCCAGCAGTGGGCTGTCATCCTATTCTGTGTTGGGTGTTTTTTTTTTTTTTTTTGTGATGCAGCTCTTTGCTGTTTACACTTTGACGCTAAACGAAAGTGAAAGCACAGTTCCCTTCTCCTGGCCCTCTGCTCTCCGTGTCACACCGAGGTAAGGGAAAGTTATTTTACATCTTTCAAGCCTCAGCGGTTGATTCAATTAATGAAAAAAGAAAAAGAAAAGACCACTGTCTGTGTTGTCTGTCAACCACCAGTAAGAATGTACTTTATAGCTACCGACGAACTGAATCGGTTTCAGCTCTAGCAGACGAAGGCCCACGCTCTGCTGGGCTGACATGGGTTTGTCCTGGAGAAATGTTCCTTCATGTTGCCATGGTGGGAACAGAAGGACGTTGGGTTTACACTGTAGTTACGAACCACCACATCGAGAACCAGCAATTAAGAAGCAACAGAAGATCGATTACAAAGCAGAGTTAAGAGAGCGTTGAGATCGAGATGTATCTGCAGTCCAATTCGGTCCCGCTTTCTCATCCCTCTCTGTGGCCCATGTTGTTTCTGGGAATCAATGATGCTAGGATTGAGTGAAAGCCCTGCAGGCTTTCGCGCTGACTAAGACGTCACCAAATATGGAGAGTTATTGAGAAATGATGCATACATAGCCGCAACTCAATAAAGAAAGAAGCCGGTTCACTTTGTTTACCTTGATCCCTAGCTGCTGTCATCGTAAAGAACCCACAAAAGCAAGTTGTGACCTACACTGGTTACATGTCATTGTCTAATCACGGACAGATATCATAACGATCCTAATAAATATGGTAATCCAATCGATACAATTGATGAGCATAGAATCCCTGTTTTAATTTCTGCTTTATTTCAAGTCTAATCAATCCCAGATGGGAAGGAGAGAGTCCATGCATCTTTAGAACAACAGCATGACGTGACCGATCGATCGGTCAATTGATTGGTTAACCAGGTTTGAATTGGGAATGCGGGTCCTTTTGTCTCGCCAGAATCAAGTTCAAGAATGAGACCTTAGCAGTTGTATGGTCCCAATGGTTGGGACACGCACACAAGAACTGACACATACACAGCACAACTCATCCACCCAATTTCACTCTGGGTCTGGTTGGAACAGTGGATGGGGGGGGAAATATTTTTTTGGGGGTAGGACTACTATTTAATTTTAAGGTTTCCACAAATGTGGACCTGTAAACATGACATTTACCACATAATAGGTTGGAAATGACCCCAACATATAATAATTATGAACCGCTATTTAGCTATACATAGGTTATAAATGTCCGGCTTATTTCTTTAATACATTTCCAGGAAAGTAATACAAAGTAAATTGATAGCCACACACGCTATATTCCAAGGTCTGCAGTTTCCTGGTAAGTAGATAATAATGAGCACGAACTTCCTGGAAACGTATTGGAAATAACAAGCAAATAATTGTATAGTTATATTTTATTTCCCGATAAGCAGTTGATAATTAGGTGGTCATTTATTTTATATATTTCTAACAAGTTAATTGATACGCATAATTTGGCTCACATTCAATGTATATAATTTTCCCCAAATTGACCTTATCTGGTTGTGATGGCAAAGGGTGTGGGCCCACGGCAAAACAGAATCTGGGGGTTAACAACGTATAGCCCTTCCAGGCAGAGTAGTTGACTGCCTTGTTGTCAGTGATGGAATAGCAAAAGTTCAAGCTTGGTGAAAAAAGGTTGAGCCCAGACTAATGCACATGCATGATTTAATACAAACCTTCAATAGGACTATTACACGGTTTATATGTGCCAGGTAACATCGAATCAGTCGAAGCGGGTGTAATCAGACTGATTCCTATATATTATCTAGAGATCAAATCAGTAATTTAAAATGAATATAACATACAGACCTCATTTACATCATAAATTCAACTCAGGGCAGCAGGGGGTGAAGTGTGACTGCTTACCTTAAATATGCATATTTCTGCAATCTGCATAATAGGCGCACAGTTTTACGTCTTTACTTCCAACTACATTCTGCCTTACTTCTGCAGATCATGCCAGTTTAACTCCCGGCTAGTTGATGTCTAACCTCTGTTGAAAAGGCCACAAAATTGAAGTGAGGCCAATACATTAAAGAACATTTTGTAACCATTTACATTATTCACAATCGCTGTATCATTTCAGCAGATCAATCCAACTTTGTAAAGGAGAGCAAATTTTTGCTTTTGAAACACCAATACATTAACAAATACGACATACTGCTGCGATATTTGTCAAAAATATGATAAATGTATTTTCGTTCTGTACCAGATTTTATTTATTGAACATTTCAGTTCATCCATGGTACTGATATCACTCGCTGGAAAAAAAAAAAGAGCGTAATATGTATTTGTATATATAAATATATGTATATATTTTTTGTTGAGGTGTATTGTTATCTTTCAGTCAAACAAATTCAATATAATAGATACCATGCGTACATTGGACTTGTTTTAGGATATGAAGACGACCTTGGAAGATTATTCCATTTAATTTATATAATTTAGTGTTATGTGTTAACTGTAATGTGTTTATGTTGAGTGTTTATTCCTCCTACTTCAGTAAATTACTGTGAATAGCCTCATCCTGTGAGCAGAAAAACAGTGTCCAGCTCAAACAAGATGTGCAACGTGTCTGCAGCTTGAAGGCTGATGCTGATAAAGGCCTTCTCGGAAACACTTGGAGAGTGATCTTGAGGGACAGTGAGTGGGTCTAACCAATGAGTCTTCATTGTGTAGCACCAGAAAGGAGACGCTGGTGGAAGGAACACATTTCACCATTTCCATTCTAGACTTCTGAACGGAATGTAATATATGTTTCCTCACAGGTGGACAAAATAGGCATTTTGTCCAGCACTGATGAATCACAAGGAGCTTACTTTGCAACAAAACAAAAAAGCATGTCCTGTCGTTAACGTCTTTAATGTATGGTCTTCAATTGACAAAATGCAATCAAGATTCCCTAAAAAAAATCTGGAAGTTAAAAGATCTATATCAATAACTTCACAGTGAATCACGAGTCAATCATTTCCAATTTCCTAAATTAAAAACGACTGAGTGCGCATTTTTTCTCCTTTTTCCCCCCCCTTTGAAAGTTCCAAGATGGTGGTCAATCATATTTGAATGAGGCTTTGTTCTCCTCGGGGCACAGTGGCCATTCATGAAGATTGCCTTGTTAACCCACTCAGCAAAAGGCAAGAGTGCACTCTCCTTAATTCATAGAGACAACCAATCACTCCACAATGTTACACCACTGGCCTCCTACTCTTAAATATATAAAACTACAGTCTCCAATCCCCTCCTCTTCCATTCAGACCTTCTTCCCTTAGGTTGTGGTAACTAATGACGGTTATTCGATGCATTTTATATTTTTAGTTGTAGTATAGTGTTTAATTATCACATTTTTAGTTTTTAATATAATTTGTATTTTTAAGTGCACACTCATGAATACAATGTCAATTATAACATGGATGTAAATATACTTAAACAAGAGTTTAATTGACAGTACCAAGGAGGATTTTTGTCCTTCATTAGAACATGGAGAATAACCAAAAAACAAGAAGATCATACTTTGTTTTGCTAGATACAGTATGTCACACTAGCTTGCTACTTGTTTTGCCAAGCAACAGCAGTCAGCAGCCGGGACAATGGCTATGGATTTGCATTGTAAATGGAGGCACAGTATACAGCACTTAATACATGTCAAATGGACGTCAGCCAATAGCATAAGAATAACAAGAAAAATACATATATATATAATCCAAGACAGCTGAAGAGAATTACAAGGCACAAATTTATCCAAACATGTATGACAAAACAAAAAGACCATTACACATGCTGTACTGTCAGACATTCATTCTCTCTAATGGTTTATTAATGCTGTGTTTTTTGCTTCAGGGATACATTTCTTTTCCAGTGCCACGCTTTCACTTTAAAGTCAATCACTCATGTGCTCACTAATGGCAAATCATCTATCCTTTCAAGGGGGGGAAACATTCAAAAAACCCACCTCAGGCTTCAGGACCTGATTAGGAAATAGAGTTTTATTAGAGAATACACCTTGTTGGATAACAACTTTTCAACCATGTTTCCGATTAAATCAAAGCCTGTTCCGCCTCGTTTTGTTGCCCAAACCCACTGGCCAAGAGCAGTAGTCCTTGCCTACTGAGGCCCCATTTACACGAGGATGCTTGCGGTTAAAAACGACAAAATATTTCATCGGAAGTGCGTTTTTGGGGCATGAAAACGCATAAATCTGAAACCACCCTCCAGAGTGGAAAAGTTGAATACGCTCCACCGTAGCGTTTCCGTCTACACTGCCAAGACGCAAAACTCTGCTCAGATCTGCTCACGTCGCGTACGCGTTTACGTCACATACATGTGCCAGTACTAGGAAATAAACAAATATGTCAGATTATTTCCATGCGTCAGACCGTCAAGCTGCTCTGACAGCTCTAATAAACTTAAAGGAGTCTTTCCACGAAATGTACAGGATATGTACAGATAGTATTACTGAACAGAGAAGGATCTGTAATTATATTTTGGTAACTTTATCTCCCTACTGCACTCAATGTTGGGGTGTGTGTTTCTTTTTTCTTTACTCTGTCATGTCCACGTGAAGCGTGTCCTTGTGTCAGAGAAAGGCCTTTTAAGTCAGATGTATTATTAGGGGGCCAAGCACAGTGTACGGCACCCTGTTGTAATTTATAGTGTTTTCATCACTATTATTATGGTTAATAGTACACTACATCAAACAAGGATAAAACGACCTCCCCATCAAGACTTTCGTCCACCAAGCCGAAGCCAGATTGTAAAGGTTATGTGGCGCTTTGGCAGTGGTCTTTGCTGCTGTAAGCACTCCAGACAGCCGTCGGAGAAGATGGAGGAGTGTAGAGGACGAAGAGGTCGCCGTATGCCCCCATGATACTAAATGGATAGTCCAACTCAAACATCACCGTGCGCCAGTTTGCACAATAGCTCAGTGCCAACAATGACATAAGGTCATGTGTGTCTTCCGAAAAAGGCATCTCTCTCTCTCTCTCTCTCTCTCTCTCTCTCTCTCTCTCTCTCTCTCTCTCTCTCTCTCTTCTCTCTCTCTCTCTCTCTCTCTCTCTCTCTCTCTCTCTCTCTCTCTCTCTCTCTCTCTCTCTCCTCTCTCTCTCTCTCTCTCTCTCTCTCTCTCTCTCTCTCTCTCTCTCTCTCTCTCTCTCTCTCTCTCTCTCTCTCTCTCTCTCTCTCTCTCTCTCTCTCTCTCTCTCTCTCTCTCTGTGGTTATAGCACTGCCGAACGGTCATAATTAAGTATGTATAATAATCATCCTCTGTTCCTCTGTTCCACCTGTTACTTATAGATATGACTTTGCCCATTGTTCAGCACAGAAGTTTCAGGGGCTGTAAAACGCTGATACATAAATACACAAGATCAATCCAATGGCAGCACATACAATGTTTGCTTAGACCTTTGGAAATAAGCATCATAATATGGATGATCATTGTATAATTCCTTGCAAAAATCTCCATTTATCACGGTGGTTGATGAATATTCCCCTCCTCCCACAAGAACTACCGGATAAACACAAATCAGTCCCACTTCCATGTAACCAGAGCAAGCAAGATAGTTTTTTAAGTCAATCTGAGTTGCTCGTGTTAGTTCAATAGTGAAACGCCCACGTAGCAACTACAATCTGCAATACTATAATGCTGAAGCACAGAAACAAAGCGTGATTGGGTTCTTATCTTAGCACCTTGAAGAAGGTGCTAAGAACACGCTTCCAGCCAGCAATCAAATGGATGTGTTAAAGGGTTACTCCTTTGCAATTAAAAAATACCATATATGCGTCCTACAAATGCTTCAAGGGTGCATATATATATACACGTATATACATCAGCGTTTTCTGTGACCATAGTGTGTGAAGTGTAAGAATGGATTGTTTTATTTGGTGATTATTATTATTTGGTGGCAACCATTGTGGGGGGATTGGCGGAGTTGGAAGTTATATTTGCAACAAATAAATATTGAAAGTGAGATTCATCAGGTATGGCTTATTTTGAACCTGGGAAGGGGGGGCAAATGCTTGTTTATGTGTGTTTGTGTTTTTGTATTTTACAAGCACATACAAGTTTAACAACTTTTATGGGCATGTGTCATAAAATATAGTAGCAAGCCAAGACAATAACAACATTGAATGAATTTAGAAACCATTCAGAAGAATCAATTCAGAAGAACACTGACCATGTCAGTGTTCAGAATAAGCTCCCAATGTAATGACAATCACAGCCTTTTATGTGAATCCAACAAATAGGGCATTGTGGCATTTATTTATTTACAATACGCCAACATATTCAGAGAACTCAAAGAGAGTTGTGGTAATTTAAAATTCCCAAATCAATGTAAATATATGGGCCTACCTAATCAATGTAAATAAACATAGACGGATGAAACGCTTGTGGCAGTCTAAACGCAACAATGGCTCTCGATAATGACAAATAATTTCACAATTAATTACAAAACAATGTCCAAAAGAACATTCGGCTACTACAAACAAAATAATGAACATTCCAAGGGCGGCGGTCATTGAAATGTGACATTGCAATGTTCAAGCCCTATACAACAAACAAGCTCATGTTAAACTGTCTTTTTAAAAAACACTCTCATTTATTTGCAAAGTCAAACGTAGGATAAACAAACAAATCCATCTCGTGCTGCTCATTACCGGAGGAGAGATGAACTAAGCATTTTTTCCTTAAATCATTTTTCCTTTCATTATCTTTCTGTCGTGTTTTTTTTTTTTTTGTGGTGCTTTTACACGTAGAGACCTCATCAGCTGTCAGACACCTGCCTGTCGGGGAGACGGTGTCGACAGGCAGCCCATGGGACGCGGAGTGACAGGGGGAAATGTCCGACCTCAACGGCATCAAGAGGGAAAAGGCTCCCCGTAATGAGCCACGCAGGCGCCGCTATCTCAAACCCAACACCGCCGACGACACCCTGTCGACCGATCCCGTTGTTAATTTTTTTTTTTTTGGTGTCTCTGCGTCTTTAAAATCCCATTGAGGCTGATTTGATTTCACGTGTACTTAAAATTCGCCCCATAACGTGTAGGCAACCCATTTACCCGTAATGGATCCAATGACCTTATGTCTCAGAAGCGTCTATATCTGTTTTGCGCGCTTCCTTTCGCCCCCACCCCCCCCCCCCCCCCCCCCCCCACACACCCTTTCGTCGCTGTAGCTGCATTTATTTGTGTTTCTCTCTCACCCTTCTCCCCCCACCCCCCGGCGCCAGTCCAGTTCAGCAGGGAGCTCATTAGCTCCTGTGTGATGATGAACACGTCGACTTCGCTGAGGGATAATTGTGGTTTGTCACTCAGACTGCTGGCGTGCGTGCTCGCCTGTCGCACGGTGATAGCGGTGTGAGACTTGCTCAGGCTCAGTCATTTAGCTAATCGCACAGTTGGCTCCCGTAATAACGGCTGTAGCGCCCAAGTTAAAGGACAGCTAAATTGTAGGCTATCGCAATTTGCAATGTACTCACCCCTATTGTTCCACAATCAGCCTGCGGATCTGTTTGTTGTTTATTGTTTGACAACCACAAACTCACAAAGTCCCCCACAGGTAATTACATTAATGATGGCACCGCAGAGACGCATTAAAAGGCAACACCATCTGCTGCCTGCACCAAAAAACCGACTAACATTTCGATTAAGTGTAAAAAACCAAAAAATATAATCCATTAACTATAAACAATGCCATTACTGTAATTTCCCCACCAAAGAGTATTATTTCGGGACATTTGGATCAGTGTGGATTTTCGAAAGCAATATCCCAAACCTTTTTTTATATTATTCACTAAATCAACATAATATTCAAGCAGCCATGTTTTATTTGGAAGAAATATACTCCACCAGAACACAAAGTCATTGGGCTGTAAAAGATAGACAAGACAGGCAGATGCAAAAACAAACGCACACACACGCACACACACGCACACACACACACACACACACACACACACACACACACACACACACACACACACACACACACACACACACACACACACACACACACACACACACACACACACACACACACACACACACACACACACACACACCAAAATTCCTAGCTCCTCTGTCACCCGAGCGTCTTAAAAGTCAACTTTTAAATCGCATCACATGTCGACACCAGGGAAGGGAGAAGCTCATTTTGTCAGCGGGGTAAATGATTGTCTCGCTTCCTTGGTTCTCCCTTGTTTCAGCGAGCAAAGACTCTCTCTTAATCTCCTGCCGGAATGAGACTATAAACAATGAGGAACCGCCAGACATCTCCTCCTCCCCGCCAATGTTGCAAAGGTTGAAGTTAGCCTTGGGCAAAGCCGTAAGTGCTTCATGTCTCTCTCTCTCTCTCTCTCTCTCTCTCTCCCTCTGTCTAGTAACCCGTTCTGTTTAGGGAACCTTTCTGTGGAAAAAGGGATGGCCCAGCCAGGCAGGCTGCGGCGTATTTTCAGGATAAAAGGATGGCGGTTGTAACGGAACCTACGTGGTGTAGGCCTATTGCATTGCAATTAGAAGGAGAGCAGGGGAAGATATTTTGTTCCTTGGTGGTTTTAATGGGCATTCCCCTGCCGGCTTGGCCACGTTGTCTCTCAATTGAAAGAATTCAGCTTTAAAGAATTCTACCTTTCCGAGGAGAAATGTGTGTGTGTTCATGACTATGTGGCTCATAATAGCCAGGCGCACACACACACACACACACACACACACACACACACACACACACACACACACACACACACACACACACACACACACACACACACACACACACACACACACACACACACACACACACACACACACACACACACAGAACTTGGATGTAAAACTTTTTTGCCCCCAGAATGATGGATGAAAATACACGTGTATTCACTGTAGTCCTCTCTGTCCTGAAATATACAGCCAAGTGCTGTTTGTGTGTGTGTGTGTGTGTGTGTGTGTGTGTGTGTGTGTGTGTGGTGTGTGTGTGTGTGTGTGTGTGTGTGTGTGTGTGTGTGTGTGTGTGTGTGTGTGTGTGTGTGTGTGTGTGTGTGTGTGTGTGTGTGTGTGTGTGTGTGTTCAGACCAGGCCTCTCCACAGCTCTCTCACCAAGTAATTTGCATTGGACTAGTCTCCATTCCTCATTAACCTTTGTGCTCAGGCGTATCCTTGGGCACCATTCTCTGTATCTCTCAATTCGCCCCCTCTCTCTGTCTCTCTTCTCTCCTTTTCCTCTTTCTCTATTCCTCTCCCCCTCTGCCGAGTTGAACACTTCTGATCTGATGCCTCACTATCACTTCTAGGCAGCTGATACTTCAGAGCCTGTGCTCTCTGGCTCTCTGTAGCCCAGCGCCCTGTCCTTGCCTCAGTCCTCCCCCCCCCTGATAAAAGGCTTCTATCGTGGCTGCTGTGCGCTCCCAGAGCCCCCTCTCAGCCAAGCACCTGTGGGCTGTCCTTTAACTCGCCTACTGTCCCCACACAACCAATGGGAAAGATGAATATATACACATCCTCCTCTGTCAGCCCCCTTATGCCTCACGCTCTCCCCTTATCGCCATTTGAAGTGGGGAATCTCATTCCAATTTCAGTATAGCCCCGTCTAGTGTTTTTGAAAAAAAAAATGGGGATGTTTTAAACGTTGAGGCTATGGGCCACTCGACAAAATGCACAATCACCTGACTTTGAAGGTCACCTGAACTGTAACAAATGATGACGTCTGAAGCAAAGTTGAAGTAGAAAGTACTCGACAGCTATTGTGTTGTTCATTGGAATACATGTGTTATTATTCAAGGTTGACTTTGGGGGCTTTAAGAGATCTTCTTCAGTTGTCTATTCATTCTGCATGTGACTAAAACATGCTGTTTTTGCAGCAATATGCTGAAAGGATGTTTTCTACATCTGAAGAACGTACTGGTATTCACGATGACGCAGTACGACCGCAGCCCAAGTAGGACTCTAACAAAGAAGAATGTGTGAGGTATGTTTAAATAAAGCCCCCACACATTGCCTGTAGACCTAGATGAGAGTAGGACGGTAATGAATAGATTCTGGTCCACATCCACCAAAAAACAGTAATGAATTCATGTCCCGCTGTGAAAAGTGTGGCATATGAGTACATCAAAGAGATTGCTTTGTTGTTTTGGTTTTAATTGTCGTCAACCGGCTGCCTCGAGGTTTCAAAGATAACGATGACGGTACACCGTTTTGTCTTCTCTATAGACACAATTATCCCTGACATCCATAAAAGTGAAACCCAACGCAAGGAGTTAATTCATATATATATATATATATATGTATATACATTATATATATATACATCCTGGCGCCTGGGTTTTCGACCCAATTACTCTACGTTTATCCCCCTTTCCTTCCCCCACCCCAGTCCTATTCTCAATCTCACTCAAAAACCTTGACACCATCCTGCTTTCCTCAGCTGGGCAATGCATGTTCCCGCCTGCCACTTTCCACCCCCTGCTCATTTAACCATTATCATCCGTGGCAATCGTCCTACCATTATGCGACCATACCATCAGCCCCCTGCCCCCACAACTACACCCCCTTTGGCTTTGAATCAAACCCCCCACCCTGACTTTGAATCCCCTGACTGCATCCTGATCTTAATAAGAGGAGCTAAGTCGAGGCCTCTAAGCAGGGAGTCGCTTCAGCTCTTGATTGCAGCCACTCACTGGTTCTCCACCAGTAGTGTGCTCCACCGCCTTCCCATAATACAACCCGCCAGGCTCCCAACAACCGAGCCAACCGGTGCCACTCTGACACAATCTGTAGCCCCCCCCCAGTGAGTCTGCGATGTGTAGGCATTTTATGCCCGTTTATCCTGCTACACCCCTTCCCCCCCTGCCCCTCCTTTGTTGATCCTCACCCCCCCCCCCCCCCCTCTCCTGCTGCCACGCCCACACCCCGCCATTTTGATCCTATGACAGAGTTAATTCTGCCACCCGTTTCAGCAAGCCATGATGATTATTCGTGTCCTCATGGCTTGAAACCGAACAAAGAGAACAGAAAATTGCGGTCGGACCAACTCCCCGCGGTATTGGAATCAGGTTGCCTTTTTTCGGAGAGGAAAAAAAAAGGTGTGATTGTTTAGAAAGTCTCAACGGTGGGTTTCATTTATCGGAGGCTGCCAGCCATAGATTTAAAAAGTAATATGATGAAGCGGCTAACGGATTGTTGAGCCGCGGCGCTGAGCGCGTGCTGCGATGATGAGCCCTCCGCCTTTTCATGGGACCTGATCGCGTTCACTTCGGAGCGTGAGAGGCGGTGGATTAATTGCACATCTCTGCACCTCTCATCAGCTCATGGGACGCTTTTTTCAATGGCCGTTGCCTTGCTGCGTGTTTTGGAATTTAGTTTATTTACGGAGGAAAAACACAGATGGAACATGGGATTTGATGTGTTTACAAGTGAACGCCGCCACTGCCACAACTTTGGAAAGTACACATCGCCGATGGAGGAAATTGCACATGACTTTGTCACTTTTCTCTGTGGCTGTCCAAATGTAGGCCTACTACTAGAGTTTTCCTTAAAAAAAATATATATATATCTATATATATATTATATATATATATATATATAATATATATATATATATATAGTATAGAGAGAGAGAGGAGAGAGAGAGAGAGAGAGAGAGAGAGAGAGAGAGAGAGAGAGAGAGAGAGAGAGAGAGAGAGAGAGAGAGAGAGAGAGAGAGAGAGAGAGAGAGAGAGAGAGAGAAATATAGGAAAATAAAGAATGTCAGTGTGACTCTTGAATCGACTTCATCAGACCTGCACTTCCAAGCACATATTTCTGTTCAGCAGACGGCCGGGCTTTGCATTTTTTATCTGTTGACGCCGCGATGACAACGTTTCGAATGTGATAAGTGAACAGACAGATTGGCACTGCTCCAAAAGCATCCTATTTATTTCATTTTGTAATGGGATTTTATCAAAGCGCCCGCCAGCGCGGTGTTCTCTGCAATCAACAAGAGGACAGCGCCCGGGCGGCGGGAGGGCCAGAGCATGCCCTCTGCGCCTGTGCATCAAGACATCCTCAGAGCCTCTTCTAAATGAGCCATCGCTTCCATCACTCAGCGCATGGCATATCTGCATATCAAAGGAATCTATCACACATTGTCATGCATTTCATACCGCTGGGTCAAACGTCAATGGACAGATTGTGTGTGTGTGTGTGTGTGTGCGCAGGTGCGCGTGCCTGTGCGTGTGTGTATGCCTTTGATTGTGTGTGGATGTCTGTGTGTATGGGCGTGTGTGTGCACATATTAGTGTGTGTGTGTGTGGTGTGTGTGTGTGTGTATGCCTGTGCAGGTGTGTGTGTGTGTGTGTGTGTGTGTGTGTGTGTGTGTGTGTGTGTGTGTGTGTGTGTGTGTGTGTGTGTGTGTGTGTGTGTGTGTGTGTGTGTGTGTGTGTGTGTGTGTGTGTGTGTGTGTGTGTGTGTGTGTGTGTGTGCGCCTGCAATCCGTTTAACTTTTCAGTGATCTTAACTTAAATCACTTGGCGACAAAGATTCCGGGCAGTTTGCATCGCTGAGCAGTGAGCATCTATCCACGGCGGGAACGTTTCAAACCCCCTTCAGAACAGCCCCGAAGCACTGAGCTCATTCCCGAGGCGTATGGGGAGAATTCACCGGAGAGGCACCAGACGTCAACATCAGAGAGACAGACGGCACATTGTGACTTTGACAAATTAGGGCTAATTGGTAAAGAGGAATCACAGTCCAAGGTAAACCCGCGTGGGGACCCAGTTGAAGGGAAACACACACACATGTATGCCCACATACACACTCAAACAGACATACAAACTCATGCACACACACACACACACACACAAACAGACATACAAACTCATGCACACACACACACACACACACACACACACACACACACACACACACACACACACACACACACACACACACACACACACACACACACACACACACACACACACACACACACACACACACACACACACACACACACACACACACACACGGACGGACGGACGGATGGAAGGACAAGACAGACAGACAGACACACAAACAGAGGACGTTAGTTGGACAGGTTTCGGGTCAGTCATACAAAAAAGGCGGTAAAACCACGAGGGAGAGGCTGCGTTTGAACCATCTCCTCTTTTGCTATTGGGGACAGGGGCGCGGCCAAGAACAACAGTGTTGATAACGCGCGCCTCAGAGTAACGCCAGGAGAGGTGAGGCGGGGTTCACCGCTAAGGCACACGTCCCCGACTTCAAGCATAGCAATCTGCATCACATCGCCGGCTCAATGACCCGTGTAATAACGGGGTGGGGGGGGGGGGGCCTCGGAGCGCAGTGCGGCGCGTTGCAGGGAAGGGGGTGAGAACCCAGAGCCTCGGCGTCTACCTCTGTTCCTCACTCTCTGGGCGCCATCAATCCCGTCTCTCGTTGCCCGCTTTGTTTCAATGAAATGTGTTTCTGTGGAATGTGTTTGGATGAAATGTGATTGGGTGAAATGTGTTTGGATGAAATGTGTTTCAATCTCGTTTTTTCCCGAGGGGGCCGAAACTTCAGCGATAGTGCCTCTGAGTTGTGCTCCATTTCTGACCGGGGGTAGTGTGAGGAGAAGGTGGGTGGGGGGGGGATTTTATCACCTCTAGCGAGTTATAAAGTATATGAACCTTGAGTTTGATGTAATTGGGGCATTTTCGAAAGGTTAACAGCAGTCCAAGAGCCTGGTGAGATGAAGGTCTTTGCCCAAAGACCACGGCATCATTACAACCACCATTTATAACTCCTCTCTCTGCATGGCTGCCTAAGAATTGCTCCACATTAAGAATCGATTTTACGTTATTTGGTTCAGGCCGCCTTCATTTGAGAAATAAACACAATCAAATAAGGGAAAGTAAAGGTAAATCCATTGGATGCCGGGCTGAATAATGATTTTAATTTCCTTAATAACAAATAACAGTCACCTCCATCCGCTCCGAGCACTGAGCCGACCAATGCATTTTGAGCTTTTGTTCATTTTGAGCCACGAAGAAGGGGAAAATAGTGGCACAAGAAAAACAGGACACTGATATGAAAACGTTCACTGAAGACTGTCTGACCTACACAAAGTGGGGGAGTCCTGCCCAGCATGAGAGCAGTTCAGTCATCTAATTCATAGCACTCTGGCCAACAGCACCTTTCATAGAAGCCTTATATTGGGCTCTAAAAGTCTTCCCATGCACAGCTGCCATGTGTTCACAGATAAAAACACAAGTCAAAAACAGTGATCCTCTCCAACCACTCAGAGCCGGCTAACAACACCCAGGGATGGAGTCATTGAAAGGCTTGTTCGTTATTTATTTGGGATTTGAAGGGTCTTCTTTGTAGGTAACTCTGACAGAAGCAGAGGCAGGAAAGCACATCTATGTGCTCCTTTGTTTGCAGTGTGATCCCACCAGGCATACGAGCCAGACGGTATCTCTGCCAAACAAATAGATGATAAAAAAACGACAGAGCACATCAACTCGTCTTAAACACACACTAAACCTTAATTCTTCAGTAGAACGGATCAGGAAAAAGCATGACCTGTGTGTGTTCTCGACGGACAGCGTAGGAGAACTTCTGGCTTGATCACAGCAGACACGTTCACCATAGGGACTGTCGTCAGATACTAAGTCTACGTCTCGATGATTAAATGTGGGTTAAGGCTGCCGTTTAAGAATGCATGGAGTGGTTGGGTGAGGGCAACAGTGTATCAAACGCTGGGTATCAGCCCTACCACCCTCACACACACACGATAAATGATGCAAGAGCTAATCCGAATGCATTCCACATCACTCTGTGCTCAATCTCTCTTAACTGTGATTGGGGCTACTTTTGGATGAGGCACACCAGAGGATTTTTATATCCTGTGTTTAATGAGCCTCCAACATTTTTCCGCCATCTAATGAGACTTTTGACGATCTCAATTATTCTACTCACAGTTCTCGTCCAGCTCTTGCCTTGCTGGACGTAACACGTGCAGCCTCTCGGGACGAGACAAAAGGCCATTCTGAGTCTGCCTCATGTCTTTTTATATATATATTTTACACTTCTATATATATAAATATATTGTTTTTATCCGAACACACTCTATTTTTCTCTCCCTCCACGGTGTTCCAGCAATTCGTCCATCTCAACTGCCCTCATCTCTCTTTTTGGTGGTTTGCAATTCGATATCATCATTTCGCCTTTTATTTTTTTGTATTTTATTGCCTGCCGCGCTACTTGTGGTCTCTATATGTGTTCTTGGGCCTAGTGAGCCTCCAAACTCAACGAGGGCATCACTCGGTTGTTGGTGGTGAGCCCTGTGGCGACAGGCCGTCCGGACGGCGATCAGAATTTTAACGAGCAGCCGCTAATGTGCGAGTATCTCAGCAGGAGGAGGGATGCTTGCTATATGCACAAGAGCACATCAATGGGGGGGAAGGGGGATTACCCAGAGTTCGTCCAGACATTGAGACGGACTGCTGCTATCATTAGAGTTTACCCTGGAACTTAAATGACACGAGGCTAGAGTGAGTGAACATATATTTTAGATGTATGCAGAAATAAATAATGCAATTATCCTTCGTGTCACATTTTCCATCATGGAAATCTTTTGACCGATTTCCTCACGGGGAAATGTCCTTTGTTGCAATGCAACACAATTCAAATTCAAAAAGAAGGTAAGAAGGTGTGACATTTTAATATTAATCTCTTTCAGATATAAATAGATTTGCTATTAAATATAATATCTATTGAGGTTGAAAGTGATGAAACCTAAAACTCTTTTGGATTGAGTGTTAAGAGGAACTTTTAGGTGGAGTTATATTCAAATAGCTGGTGTAATCTTAATGCCTGAGAATGTTTCGTCTTTAAATGCCCTAATAACTCTAGAAAGTACAGACAACTATTACTACTGAGTTGAAGTATTACTGCAGAACTGTTTTGGTGTAAGAAACGGGTCAAATGTGCTTCTTATTTTGGCAATGATCCTATCAATGCCCTTACAAACAACATCTGGTTCAAAACGCTACAGGGAAAGGGCATGGTAGGAGGTTTTGCAATTACTCCACCTTAGTAAACACCCATTTATCCTATGTTATGATACCGCTGATTGGAGGCATAACACGGTGTGGACACATTGAAAATGAAGGTATTTTAAATCTAAAATGGCTCTATCCTTCCAAATGGGTCCACATATCTCATTATACTGCAGGATGAACACTCAGTAGACTACAGTGAGTCAGTCAATCGCCATGTGGAGCCTTCTGTATGCATTTACATCTCTCTCACACAATTAGCGCGGCCTAATCTTCCCTATTATGAGGCATCACCCAGCAAGCCTGCTTGACAAAGGTCGCAATCTATGGAAAAACACTGTGCACTGCTTTATCCGTGAGACCACCGAATTCATACACGCATTAGACACACGGCCCTGTTTAAGGAATACAATGTAGAGTGGCTACGACTACTAAGGATAAAGTGTGCTCGTTTCAAGTCCAAAAAAATAAGTAATTCTTTAAATGACTGGATGACACACAGAGGCAACTAATCACTGCTACAATCTCAATCTGCCAGAATTGAAGGCTGAGGGTCAGGTTGTTGTTGTTGTTGAATGTGGCAGTATGGACACCTATGGATATACATGGATGTACGCTTGGCTTGAGAGTCTCTTGTTGTATCTGCAGGCTTTGGAGTCGGGGCTGCTGGGACTGAATGAAAATGCAGGACCACATTGCCAGACTAACGGCTGTGTCGTGCCAGTTTTGCCTCCGCCTCAAGCCAGACATGCAAAATGGTGGCTATCTCAGATGTGTCCCCTTCTTGGCAAAGATTCACCTATCGTAGCCTTTTCTTTCAATCTGGATTTCAGGTTTTGATGAGGGAAGACCATCTTATCATACTCATCTATGTGTAAGTACATTAGCATCGTTGAATGATGTCTAGTTTGACTGCATGAGATCCATGTTGTGACGGAATGAATTTGACATTGTTTAATTTCTAGTGATGATAAAATACATTCACAGGCTGTCACACGTACATAATCCCCCAGCGCCAAACGGTGCATTGTATCTTTCATCCGCCCTTGGACAGCGAGGGATGAAGGCAGTGGATCAACCCGTTTGAGCAGAGACAAAGGATGCCTTCTGTATTATTGGAAGCATGGGGAACATGCACAGCAGGTACAGACAACCACAGACGCATGGCAACATACCTCGAATTATACACACACACAAGAACAAACACATCTACAAAAACAGACACACTCACACACAAGAACAATCACAACCACACACACACACACACACACACACACACACACACACACACACACACACACACACACACACACACACACACACACACACACACACACACACACACACACACACACACACACACACACTCCACACACACACACACACACACACACACACACACACACACACACACACACACACACACACACACACACACACACACACACACACACACACACACACACACACACACACACACACTCTCCCACACACACACACAAACTCACACACTCTCAAACACACTCTCCCACACACACAGACACACACACACACCCGCTGAGTCAGATCAGCTCCCATACTGCATAGATCAGGGTGACACGACGTGAAAAGAAACACTCTCACTGCAGGGTCTCTGGTTCAATTAATGAAGTGATGACAGTCTACACTTACTAATGAGACATTAGGATGCATGGCCCGCGGAGAGACACATTGTGTCTTTGCCAAGCTCTCTCCGGGGTTCGCTGTGTGTGGGTTTCTGAAGGCTATATAGCGCCGCCGCCAGTATATAAGCAGGAGCTTAGCCCAAGGCTCGGGCATTACCAAAACCAAAACATTACGCACAAGGGGGTAGGTGTCTGCGGGTGGCTGTCCGTGCGCGCACCGTGCAAGCGCATCTCGTGGGGGAAGAGGGCTTACAGAATTATTTAGGTTTTGAAAAACACATAAAAGGGCGATTGAACAAAATCGTTAAGCCATTTGCGGCAGCTCATTGGGGAAGGGGGGGTTCTGGCTACTAATATGTAGGATTTGAGTTATTAAAAGATGGAAATTGTACCGGCCAATGCTTGAAAATTGCATGAAGTAAAAACCAAACAATAAGCTTGGTAACAGAATCACAAAGGGCGCACACTCATTAATGTCAGTCAAGCAAGAGTTTTGAATGTGTTAATACTCGGTTAATCATTGTTCTGCATTCTACACAGCCCTGACCTAAAACTAATGATCTGCATTGCAAGAATGCCGACAACTGTATCAATTCATCTCCTCATTTAGTCCTATGACATAACATGCCCTCAGATGTCACAAAGACTGCATTCACAGAGTGAATGTCACCAATGTGTATGCATGTTTGCAACGCAAAACCAAAGAGCTGTTTGAAAAGGTTGTTTGCTGCCGTGTGGAAGGTCATGGCAAATGGCAAAACCTCTTCAAGCAATGGATACGATATTCTTTTGTTAGTGGCGCATACAGCATATCATCAGGGTTTTTATAAGAATCTAGAGTGTTATTATCAGTGACAAACACCATTCTATTTATTGTTGGGAATAAGCCACACAGCCACGAATATGCATCACCAAACAGGGGTTATGTATACCCTCCTGATCTTGATGTGAAATGACCCACAATAACGTGTCCTACAACAAATCCACTTCCCTGATGAAGTCCTCATGACAAAACAAACAGTATGATTGAGGGAAAGACGGCGAAAATGACCAGAATCATAAACAGACGATCATTACCATAGAGGCAGTGCTGCGAAACCACTGCTTATGCTTAGTAAATCCATTTAATAAACACCCATACAAATTGACTTCCACGGATAATCGCAGAGTTGCTATGTTCCCTTTCATCCTGCAGTCTTTTTATTTTTGACCAACCTAATTGTTTATGAACTGGTAGGAAATGCAAAAACATGAAATAAAAGGGTCTAATCCCATGACATTTGGAACAGATCACCTTCTGCATTGCTTTTCTTCTCATACTCTTCCAGGCCCTTTGACGTCGTGTCCAGTTGCCTTAGGGTGTCGGGGCAGGTGTTGCCAATGGTTACTAGGTCAGCTGTTTGCTGGGGGCCGTGGGAGTCAGTGGGAAAGGAAGATGCAGAAATAGGTCAATGTTGAGATGGACCCGGAACTCTCAAATTGGCCCCCCAACAGATCTCTAATAGAGCTGCAGTGATTAAGAATGATCCAATGTATGATTGATGGTTCTATCACAGATTGCCTTTGCAGCGCTTCACAAAGACTTACAACTGGCTGGGTCAGGTATATATAGGGAACTTTTGCATTTAGGTGATAAGAGCCAATACAAAATATGTCATTTGTGTGTGCGTGCATGCGTGCGTGCGTGCGTGTGTGTACACGTGTGCAAGCATTTGTGTGTGAGCTAGAGAGAGATGGCTTGTGCGCCGGGCAGGATGCTGCAGCCCTCACTCTCCTTCAGCAAGGTAGCTCAAATCAAAGGCTAGCACCTGTCTGTGTTCGCTGCCTGTCCGACCAGCAGAAGACCCCGGCCAGCCTGGCCTCAAGGAAGAAACAATTGGTTCCCGGCGGACACACTTCTCCTCTCTCTCGCTCTCTAGCTGGCTTTGTCTTTCGTGGCTTCTGGCTTCACTCGGTCTCTTCCGCCTTCTCTTTTTCTCCCTTCCCACCTCCTTGGTCGCTCTTTGGATGTTGGATTTCAGCTTACGGTGCTGTGTAGTTGTTTCGCTGAAATTCTGACAATTTAAATTTGGTTCGGCAAGGTTTCAACAATGATAGCACGGTGCCACTGAAGGGCCGAGACCGAGAGAAGAGGTAAGAAAACACACGATGCAACAACATCAAAAAATGACGCGGTGGAAAATGGCACTGTAAGTGCCAATGGTGGGGCGAAAAAAAGGGAGCGGGAACAAAATAAAGAAGTAAGGCGCACCAGGTCTCAATACTCCGGAAATTGGGTAGTTATTTTGTTACACGTCGACTTTCACGGCAACGGTGGGCGTGGAAAAAAACATAGGGGGCAAGAAGATGGGGGGGGGGGGGGACAGCGCACGGACACTGCAGAGACAGAGACACAGGAGGACTCAGCTCGGTGCAGATTGCTTCACGAGGGCAGGGCCACTCCACGCTGCCCTGGAGTACGTCACCGGAGAATTCACCAGAGAGACGGACAGGCCCTCAACCCTTGAAGCTGTTAATTGCAGGACAGGTTAAAACACTATCCCTTCCTCAGGCAATTTCTCCCTTTTCTTCCCCCACCCCTCCCCGAGAGAGCTCGGCTATAAGCTGCCACCGCATGGCCCTTTCCAATCAAAGCCCTTGGGGACGTGCGCTGGGCCCGCCTACATCCATCAGCCGAGATTGGTAAAGTTCACGGTCTAATTAGTTGAGTCTGCGAGGAAAAAGGAAATCCTGCAATCAAGGCACAGCCATCGGTCCGCGTGATAATGATGACCGAGCGTCGTTCATACCGTACCGGGGGCGTGATCGAAAGACACGTCAAGGGTTAGGGACAAAATTGGATTGTGCAACATTAAGGGTTAACCTCTCCATCGTGGGACGTTCCTTCCTGGTCTTATTCCCGATTTTGGCAAGGCTTTGCTTTTTCTGCACAAGCTGTGCTGAGGTAGGCAGAATATATAGATATGGCTTAGAAAGAGATATCTTTATAAACGATGGAGCTTGACTAAACTAATAAAAGTTTATCTGAAAAGAGAGCCGTTGATCTGAACTGAGTAATCAAAGTTCAAGCGTTTTTAAGAAGCAGTAAGGGCGACTATTCCTTATCATCGCTGGTTCACCCCCCCCCCCCCCCCCTGAGAAGGCGGGCCACATTGGTAATAGAGTAAAAGCTATGGGCCAGCTGTGCTGATGGTTCTGCACTACACCGAGTTCAGAGGACACCACGGCCCAGCACTCTCATCCTGACCGCCGCGCTCTCAGTTTACCACCCGTCAGGTGAAATCGGTGCGCTCACTGCGACCCAAAAGACACACGGGCCAAGTGCGGGGCACCTGTGTTGTACCCCCATACAATCGATTCAGTCTGCATATACATCTCCCTTAATACTCGCTTTCCATGATTATGATAGAAAACACAATCACTAAGTGCATTCGTCCAAACTCTTAGTATGACCTGCTTTGGAAGAAGCTAATGTCAAATATTAAAACTAAAGGCTAACATTAAGGGGATTTTAGGTCAATCCTCCTAATGGGGATTCAAACTTGGTAAGGACCACCAGGCTAACGGAGCCATTCCTGTTTAACTTCATGCTTAAGGCAGAGAAAACCCCCAAGGACACCCCCAAGGACATCGGATTTGTATCTGATCTCGGAAAAACAAAACAGTTATCATCGTCCAAGTGCAGAGACGAGCACGCATCCAAACCCAAGGCGTCTGCAGCCTTGAAACCCCTCCACCACCTTTTTCAAAAATGACGCAACAGCCATTGAGAATATTCTACTCCTCAAAAAAAAAAAAGTGCATTCAGACCCAGACTGCGATCAAAAAAACACCCAAATAGCTATAGGCATTGCGAGTTCTCTTGCCAGGGCAGCTGTGAAGCGCTGGCACCTTCTCTCAGGCTGCCTGGGAAGAGAAGAGCAGTCTTCTTAATTGATAATCATTCACCCTCCCTGTCTGCCATGGATTTATGGCTGTGCAGCACTGAGCCCCCACCGGGCTGCCTGACCGGGATTGGAATGACCCTCAGAGTGCTCCCATTTACCATCCTGCCTGCGGAGGAACCAGACACCTCAGTCTGCGGTTACTAATGCCCATTTACCACATTTATGTATTTCGGGAAAATAGGCCGCTTATGGGTTTTTAGTGAATTGTTGCGGTTTGAGAGGAGAATGCGTAGTTTTTGTATATTTGTTTTTTAAGACATTATGCTTGCTTTGTTGGGCGACTGGGAAAAGGACGAGGTCACGGGAAGGTTCTGTAAGGTGGAAAGCAGACGTGATTTTAGAGATGTTAGACACATAATCATTAGGTGACAAAATGGACGCTTCCACAGAACCAGAATAATACAGATTGGATACTTCTGGTAAGTAAGTAAAATGCCATCAATATGATGCATGAATACAACATACTTATTTAATGAAACCTGGTTATTATTCATAGGGCTGATTTATCCAACAAGGCGTGAAAACAGAAATCAACAAATCGAATCAACAAGGGAGACCCTCGCCTCCCGTCGCGATGAGTCTGTGACAAGTCACGTTCGCTGGCCGGCCTCCAGTGGGCTTTCAGAGGGGGCGGCAACACATGCAATATGTATCGCGCGATGCCTTTCTAAATCCATAAAATCGTGTTCTCGCTCAAAGTCATAAATGAAAGAAACCGGGTGAAAGGAATAATATCTGTTTTTGAAGAGCAAATCCCTCGGATAACTAGAAAAGGTTCGGAGCGATGGCTTAAGGAACGGCTTAAGTACCCTTTAGGGAAATGTCTGTCCATCTGGAGAGTGATTGAAAGAGCAGCCAACTGTCCCTCTGTAGCAGCTAACATATGCTATCTCTTTGGGCCTTTCCGAGCCAATTCGCATCGTCAAATTGGTGGCTTTGATGGCAGATGTTGCGTTACCATGCCGTACGAGGAATGACAATTACGGTGTTGGGTCTGATGTTTGGCACACGAGCGCTAACCCTTCTAAACAGGTAGCATCCCCCCACCCCCCCCAACACACACACACCTTCATTTAACAGAACCCACTCTCCTCATTCCCTTTCAATACGAAATAAATTCGAACATGTTACAAATGTCACTATCCGTTTTCTTGGAGCTGAGAGATACAGATAACTGATATTGGAACAAATAAAATGCAATCACTGTGCTGCAGCCATACATATAAATGGAAGAGATAGACTTGCACATGAGTGCCAGCGTCAAGTCAAGCAAGTGAGCTGTGAAGGTGTGTGTGTGTGTGTGTGTGTGTGTGTGTGTGTGTGTGTGTGTGTGTGTGTGTGTGTGTGTGTGTGTGTGTGTGTGTGTGTGTGTGTGTGTGTGTGTGTGTGTGTGTGTGTGTGTGTGTGTGTGTGTGTGTGTGTATAAATGCATGGTGTCTTTGTACATCTATGCATTTCCATGTTCATATTTATGTTGGTGTACTGTGTAGGCATGATGTGTTGTGTATTGCATGTGCATGTGTACGTGATGTCTCTGAACGCATGTAGAATCACACAGGGGTTGTGTGTGTGTGTGTGTGTGTGTGTGTGTGTGTGTGTGTGTGTGTGTGTGTGTGTGTGTGTGTGTGTGTGTGTGTGTGTGTGTGTGTGTGTGTGTGTGTGTGTGTGTTGGGAACAGCTTGCTTTTGGGGAGGGACCGTCCTTGAGAGCCATCTCCCCAACTGGAGTCATGAATGTGTGAAAGACACACTTTGCAGAGGGTGGTAGGTTTGGGTTACAGCCCACAAATCTCCAAGCTCTGGCTCTGTTTCCCGTTAAGGAGAAGGCTTAGCTGTGGGACGTGGGGCGACTAGCATACTATACCATTTGTCTCCTAGCATACGTCTCCTAGCCTACATCTCCTAGTTAACGTCTCCTACCATACATCTAGCATTTTTCTCCTAGCGTTCGTATCCTAGCATAAGTCCCCTAGCATACGTCTCCTAGCATACGCCCCCTAGAAAACGTCCCCTAGCATACGTCTCCTAGCTTCGCCCTGTGATATGTCTCCTAGCATACACCCCCTGGCATACGTCTCCTAGCATTCGTCTCCTAACATCGACCGGAGAATACGTCCACTATAGGTCTCCTAGCATACTTCTCGTAGCGTACGTCTCCTAGCATACGTCTTCTAGCATTCTTAGCATACGTGTCTTAGCATACATCTACTAGCATACGTATCCTAGCATGCGTCTCGTAGCATACGTCTCCTAGCATACCTCTCCTAGCATTTGTCTCCTAGCATTCATCTCCTAGCATATGTATCCTAGCATACGTCTCCTAGCACACTTTCCCTAGCATACATCCAGCATAGTTCCCCTACTATTCGTCTCCTAGCATACGTCCTCTAGCATCTGTCTCCTAGCATAAGTCTCCTAGCATGCGCCCCGGTGATTACTGTCTCTGTGGTTTTGTGAGGCACAATGCAGCGTCCTGATAAAGATGTAGCATTTGATTCACTCTAATGAGGCAGGGTAAAGGAGTTGGGTCTGGAGAAATATGTTCCCTCTGTGGTTGCACACACTGACACACGGGCACACACACAAGGGGGAAAGTTTCTCTCACACGTACACACAGACACGTACCTACACAAACAAAAGCACACACACACACAAACATTTTTCCTGATCAGATACATCAAATACCAGTTATCATCAGAATGCTGAATCCACACAATAACTTATTTTCTATACAATGGGAAGTGAGACAGATGTATGCAAAACTGGACTCCAAGTCTCTCTCTCTCTCTCTCTCTCTCTCTCTCTCTCTCTCTCTCTCTCTCTCTCTCTCTCTCTCTCTCTCTCTCTCTCTCTCTCTCTCTCTCTCTCTCTCTCTCTCTCTCTCTCTCTCTCTCTCTCTCTCTCTCTCTCTCTCTCTCTCTCTCTCTCTCTCTCTCTCTCTCTCACACACACACACACACACACACACACACACACACACACACACACACACACACACACACACACACAGGCACACCCACACCTGGATTCCAATAAAACAACATTACATGCATCAATATACAGAGAGATGGAAAAACACAGACTCTTGAAGCACGGCAAAGTGATGGTGTCGATTACACCCCCAACTGAGATGGAGCGGCTAGAAGGCGCTCCATCTGCACCACCAATCATACGTTTCCCTCCGTCAGCACTGCACCGCCGCGCCTCTGAGGCTCTACGTCAGATCACACGTCAGGCCACAGCGGCCGGTCTCCGCGGTGGCGGCTCTCTCTCTCTCTCTGTGTGTTCCCGTACGGGAGACTCCAGTCAACCGCGTGAGCCGTCCCACGGTATAGCGCGACGCCGCGACGCAGCAAAGCGCGCCGCCATGACTCCTGCATATTCAGAGCTGTCTGCCCGTTGGACCCGGTGGACGGGGAGCATATGTTTTTTTAGGATCAAAGCTGCGAGAAATGATGTAATGATGATAAAGTGTCGACATCGAGTTGGACAACTTTGGTGATATTAGTCTGAGCATATGTGCTTGTGTGTGAGTGTGTGTTGCTGGATGGGTGTGTGTTTGTGTGTTGCTGGATGGGTGTGTGTTTGTGTGTGTGTTTCTGAATATGTGTGTGCTGCTGAATATGTGTGTGTGTGTGTGTTCGCTGAATATGTGTGTGTTTGTGTGTACACCTGTATGTGTGCACCTGTATGCATGTGTGTGTGTGTGTGTGTGTGTGTGTGTGTGTGTGTGTGTGTGTGTGTGTGTGTGTGTGTGTGTGTGTGTGTGTGTGCGTGCGTGCGTGCTGTTGCATGTGTCAGTGCTGGTCAATGTGTGTGCATCTGTCTGTCTGTGTGTCTGTGTGTTGTCATCTGCTGTATTGTGTGTGTTGTCTGTGTGTGTGTCTGATGCCTGTGCCCTGTGTGTGCTGTGCTGTGTGTGTGTTGTGTGTGTGTGTGTGTGTGTGTGTGTGTGTGGTGTGTGTGTGTGTGTGTGTGGTGTGTGTGTGTGTGTGTGTGTGTGTGTGTGGTGTGTATGTGTGCTTGTGCTGTGATGCTGTGCTGTGTGTGCTGGTTGATGTGTGTGCAGCTGCGTGTGTGTCATGTGTGAGTGTGTGTGCAGTGGTGTGTGTGTGCTGTGTCTGGTTGCTGTGTTGTCTGCGTGCGTGCGTGCTGTTGCATGTGTCAGTGCTGGTCAATGTGTGTGCATGTCTGTCTGTCTGTCTGTGTGTCTGTGTGTGTGTATGTCCTTGTGTGTGTTGATGCCTGTGCCCTTGTGTGTGCTGGTGCCTGGGGCTTTGCACGACGGCCTGCACTCGGTGTAGCTTTTAATTACTACAGCATGTACAAGCTTCTGGGCAGACTTGTAGAAAGGATGCAATTGCTTTGTAAAAGCCTTATCCTTAGTGCGCGACGGGCTTCAACACGTGAGTTACCCTAAAAAAGTTCTCACGTTCTAAACTCAAGTCACACGACTCAGATCATCGGGGAAGTTCACGTCATCCGAGGGTATATTACCACGACTGGATGGAGAAGGCTGCGTTCATTATCAGGGTTGGGGAATGAATTGACCCACTGGTAGCTCACCGCAGGAAAAGTATTTTAATTAGGACTCTCTATTCATCTATAATCACCGCGGGGACCACGCAAAGTATTTCAAAATCACTCCATTTCTGCAGGGATCCTGCCGATGCGGCTGAGGCAAACCCGCTTTCCAGTGGGCTCCCGATTTTTCAGATTGGTTTGACCCGGTACCTGTGCCCCCCCCCCCCCCCCCACCACCCACCCATCCGTCAGGGGTCTGGGGTGCCCGTCACTCCGGGGATCAGCCCGGGCGTCGGGGATGAAACATCCCGTCGACCCCTGACCCCTGCCATGACAAGCCCCCCCCGGATCCCTCAAACTGTGGAGGCATGTTTGCCGGGAAGGCTCCGTTGGCATGGCGATGACATGAAAAGTACCACCGGAGGAATATATTGAAATTGCTTGCTTGCACCGCCTTATTGACATTCCGTCCGCAGGACAATGAGGCGCGGGGGGTAACCCCTGCTTATACCGCGTGTCAATACTGTCAGGGCTGAGCTGTCTGGGATTGTGCCCAGCCCACACAAAGTCATTACCGACTAAATTACAACAATAAAAGCCTGTTTTTGTCGGAAATCTTCAATTGAAGCACACACTGGCTGGCATACTGGATGGGGGGGGTGGTGGGGGGGGGGGGGGGTCCCCCGGGAACCAACCATAAGTGGGATTGCATTGTGAGGGAGCCGGATTGAACGACTGTGAAATGAAGACAGTGTAATCGCTCTACAGTTTCAAAATGCCATTTATATTCAGCTTAACAAAGAGCTACAATGCCCTGACTTGGATCAGATTAACAGTCAGTGCGCGGCTAGGAGACAAATGTAATTTACCCCCAAGTCCTGCTCACTGTGAATGCCTCTGTCTAGTCAGGACTCGCCCTCCCTGAGACTGAGATGTAACTTGAGAGAGAGAGAGGAGTCTGTCTCAGCAGGATCATGTCTCACTAGGAGCAGCTTACTCTAAACATGTTATTTTTATTTTCCCTGCCAAAGCGTGTCCACCCCAAAATTAATTTGGGGCTCCTTAATATTGTCATGTGCGGCTACTGGGTTGTGTTTGTGTTTTTGTGCGTGCGCGCACGCGTGTGTGTGTGTGTGTTCTTGTTACAATGATGATCCTTGGTATATAGATTGGAGTCGTTAGTCTTTTTTTTCAGATATCAAAACTCAAGTCCTCGCACATTGCGCTTAGCAACCTAATGCTGATCGCTTGTAGAATTGGGTGAATAACGGCTAGAAGGCGTTTTAAGGTGCTCTATTGAGTGTTTCACTGCCTGTATGTTAGTCACGATTACCAGGTCCACCTCTCCTCACACATATTCGAGTGCATTAGATGGAATCACGTCATTTAGCAGATGTTCGCAATCTGCATCCCGAGTCCCTTTGCAATAAACACATCCGTCAATAACGTTAACCCAACATGCATTGCGGTCCCTCAAAAAAAAAAAAGGCACCTCAATTGAAAGGGGTAACAGGTAACGACAATAATGGTGGCCTAAATTGGTCACAGGGGCACTGTTCTGAAAGAGTAGCAGCTAATTACACTGCTAATTACACTATTTAATATTCTGCATCTGCTTGCCGTCTCGTACAGCACAGGATAATGCATTATTGCTGTTGGAGCAGATTGGTCATGCAAAACAATTTGTCTCCTCATCTATCTAGCTTTCGATCTCGCTCTCCCTCCCCATCGCTCTCCCCCTCTCCCTATCTCTCACTCCCTATCTCTTTCTGTCTCTCTCCCCCTCCTTCCCTATCTCTCTCCCCCTCTCACACTCACACGCCCCCTCACTGTCAACCTCTGTACAGGTTGGCGTGTTCCTTAGTCAGCCCACTCCCTCTAGTGAGGGGGCCGAGGCACTGCCTATGGAGCAGCCAGCAGGCAGAGACCCAGGCTGAGAGGCCTACAGACGACGGGACGGAGGGTGGCGCAAGAGTGGAGGAACATACACGCCACTGCATATGGCGTACGCCATACGCATGCATGGGATAAGGGATCCCGGTCAGGTGTATCAACACCGGGGCAGGCGTTGTTTTCACTTCCACCGCCCTAAAACAAACACAGTTGACATGCCTGTAGTGTCAAAGTTGCCTGTGGGATTGTCAAAGCCTGAGATGAAGAGTGAAGTCATGGTGAAGGGAACATTGGTGGAAACTCATGGAATATTCCTTATGTGGACTCCAAGTGAGGAGTCAGGAATGGCTGCCGGGATGGTGCTGTCCGATCAACAACAACAACGACAACAAGCAAGTGAACGGGCCGAGTTAAACTTGGAGACACCTCACTCAACCACAGTGATGACCAGTGATGCCAGTAACGCGTTACTGGCCTCGGACCACTTTAAACGAGTAATCTAACGCATTACTATTTCCAAACCAGTAATCAGATTAAAATTACTCATCAAAGTCACTGTACGTTACTATTTTTTTTTAACCGGATCACCGATTGGTGTTGAGAGTTAGTGTGCAACTAATGAAGTTACTTGTAATCTAACTTAGTAAACTCAGTAACTCAGTAAAGTAACTAAGTAACTAACTAGTAATCAGTAATCAGATTACTTTTTCAAGGTAACTGTGGCAACACTGGTGATGACTGTGTCCAAATTGGCCCATTTGTTATGATGCTGTCAAGTGTTTTGGTGGCAGCGGATACCTCTCCGGTGAATTACAGTATAGTTAATCTTCATAATAATTTATAATGACGTTAATCAATGAATACATCAATGAATCAATGTATCAATAAAATGGATGCATTTGCTGATCTGCCTCTTAGTCTGTGTCTTCTTTTTTCTTTTCATCCCATAGTAAACAGAGTAGGCCTACATAGCTGCACAACACACATCAACAGACACACACATGGATAGTGTGAGGTGACTGTCCCTTGTGACTCTGCAACGATTACTGTGTCAGCTCTGTGGGACATTAATCAGCAAAATGATCAAAATTCAACATTTGGTCTGCTGTAATAATGGATGGATTTATTCCGGACAAAGATGCTTTTTCTGGGGTGGTGGCACGCACACACGCACACACACACACACACACACACACACACACACACACACACACACACACACACACACACACACACACACACACACACACACACACACACACACACACACACACACAAAGACTTGTGACTCTCAAGTCACAAGTGTGGTCCAGTTTCTCCATTCATTGCACCCTCCATCATCCTTCCAGACAGCTTTAACTAGTCTGAATGACGTAGTTTCATCGCTCGCCCCACAATCTGCCATCCCTCTCACTTTTCAGATGGGGGGGGGAATCACTTCCAGTTGCATACACCAGAAAGTAACTAGAGACAATCAGGATCTTTCACTTTCACTCTTCCTTCATTTGGATACCTAGTGTTGCGTGCTGTTCCCTTATTCTACAGTGAACCAAAAGCATCAAGAGGAAGGGATGTCAATGTGAATAAGCGTGACAGCTTGGGTGTGAAGTACATACAGCGTAACGGAAGACTTAGCATTTATTTGAACTCACTGACTCAATATGAAACTTGCATGTGTGTTTTACGCAGATTTGAAGGCTTGGGCTTACCCTCAATATACTCCAGTCGTATATATCTATATACTTTTAGAGGTTCAAGAAAAATGTAATTCCAACCAGATGTTTCTTTAATTATCTATATCACAAGCGGAAGCCTTGCACGGTTAATCCCATCCATATCAAAAGAAAAACAACACCGAAAAGACACCTTGTGAGTCAACTGTCAGCCATTTGCTTCTGCCTTCCTTCACACCTTTTCCCTGCAGGTACAGCCACAGAGTTGCACATAACCAAGCCCCATGGAGTCTAAAGCCCCCCCCCCCCCCCCCCCATCAGTCTCCCTTTGACAAGACTGGGGCGGCTCTCTGGTGCCCCTACTGTATCATTACGCCACATTCAGACCTCTTTGTGCTGTTCTTTTACGGTGGTAGGGGATGTCTTCGCACAAGCAGCTGAGCACATGAGAACTCTGACTGAAAAATAAGAAAATGGCCGGATAATATCAAGGTGTCACGGACCCCCTCAGGACACTTCCTCTCGCAAAGTAACAAAAACCACATGGTAGCCGGGTGTGATATTCGACGAGCCGCTCAGCTGAACACACTGCCAACAGGGGATGGAGGAGAGGGCAGGGGGGTTCCACCACACGCCCAAGCTTGTAGAAACCAGTCACAGACAAGGTGTGTTTGTTTAGCGCACCTGCTACTGTTCATTACTCAACACTTAGCGCAACAAGCCTCACGCCCGAAGCACATGTGGGGGGGGGGGGGATCGGGAGAAGTACCAAAGTCACATTATAATCACCACAGCGAGACGGCACACAGAGAGGGAGGAGAGAGAGGCAGAGGCACAGAGTGTTGGAGAGAGAGAGAGGAGGGAGATATAGAGAGACGGAGCGTGATGGCGAGAGGGAGGAGAGAGAGACAGAGAGGCAGAGGGATGGAGAGAGAGACAGACACAGAGTGATGAAGAGAGAGACAGAGACACAGAGCGGGACGGAGAGAGGGAGGGGAAAGGGACAGAGGCACGGAAAGATGGAGAGAGGGATGAGAGAAAGACAGAGAGTTATGGAGAGAGGGAGGAGAGAGAGAGAGAGAGAGAGAGAGAGAGAGAGAGAGAGAGAGAGAGAGAGAGAGAGAGAGAGAGAGAGAGAGAGAGAGAGAGAGAGAGAGAGAGAGAGAGAGAGAGAGAGAGAGAGAGAGAGAGAGACAAAAAGTGGTCAATTGATATATTTCTGCATAGCCTTTTATGTTTGAGCACAAGAAATACACCACACACACACTAGCACACACACTAGCACACACACACACACACACACACACACACACACACACACACACACACACACACACACACACACACACACACACACACACACACACACACACACACACACACACACATGGCATGATTGAAAGTATGCACTAAACTAAAACATACCTCTCAGTCAATCAATGACACAACCGATCTAGACCAAGAGTGCACTCTGATCGAAGCACCACAACCTTTCCCCGTGCATACCTCCACATGCATTCTCAGCATGGCCTCAAGCAACCCAGGGACAACATACACAGCCTTGTCTTGCCGGGTGATTGCCTCGGCTGCCTTGTACGACAGGGACAGCAACTCAACGTGGTGTTCTTACCCCTTCCTGAATGGCTGGAGGGGAAAGGATGGCTCCAATACACAATGCACAGGGAGAACTGAACTCCCTTTAAAAAGGAAACCACGAGAATGAATTATTCACTGCATACACGTAGCGGCTCACAAGCACGCTTATATCGCACAAGGTCTCCCACTGTGAAAACCCTTCAAGTACAACTCCGAACAGACCTCATGACGTCGTTACATTGTCCAGCGGTGTCAGTGAGGGGCTACACGCGCGTTACAAAGGGTTGTGCTGTTCCCAAGGAATGCAAAGGAAACTCAAGGCTCAGGGGCCAAACAGGGCGAGATCCCGGCCCCCCAGGTCTTATTTATAAAGAACACTTCGGGGGCCACGTTCTACCAGCTGGTCATAAGGACAGGCAGTGCCGTGTCCGTGCAGGAGATGCAAAGCAGCCCCGCACAGACGAGAGAGGCCAAGACACCAGAGCGGCACTGAAGGGAAATTAGCAAAGCAAATGTACGGGATCCCAAACAATTGAACCCCAACCAAACGGCCGCCCTGCCTGTTAATGAACAGCACTTCAAGGAAGGGGTTTGTAAGTGTGGGTGGGGGCCCACCCCCATTAAACACTGGATGAGGACCGGGGAAGCGGACCTTGATTGTAAAGTTAATGCAGCACAGCGCCTCTATTCACGGCCAGCCTTGATGCAGCCTCCCCATCCTGGGGGCGCTACATCACTTTAATTAGACAACGCGTTAATTGTGTTAACTGTGGGTCTCAGCGTGCGATAGGCAGACATTAGTCTAAGACACTGGCAATCCCCATCAGTCCCCCTCCACCCCTTTGCTTCACTCTGGACAGAAACACCCCCTCTGGCTCGCGCACACGCGCACACGCACACACACACACACACACACACACACACACACACACACACACACACACACACACACACACACACACACACACACACACACAGGCACAGACACAGGCACAGGCACAGGCACAGGCACAGGCACAGGCACAGGCACACGCACACGCACACGCACACACACGCACATGCACACGCACACGCACACGCACACACACACACGCACACACACGCGTTATCGATGGTCTCCATGTCTCCTGAAGTGCCCTCATCATACCAACACGTGCGTCAGTGTAAGCATGTGCACATGGGGTCAAGCGTGTGTTTGTGTCTGTGTGCGTCACGCCTCATGAACTGCATGAATGCATGGAAGAGCCTCGACACACGCAGCGCGGCCGCCGTGACAAATAAGAAAGGAACAACAAAAAAAAAGGCTTCAAAGCAGTCACAACAAGGCTGGTCTGGCATTGTTATCCACTCATCCTCCCACACACACATCGTCCCCCCCCCCACCCCACACTACATCCCTGTGTTTGTGAAAATGCCACGAGACATTGACTTCCCCAAAGCTTCCGACGCCCCGCAGAAGGTCACGGTGGGTCTGCAGAGGGGGGTGTGCGGACTACTGGGGATCAGCAGCAGAGGCACGCAGCGCTGGTGCAGACAGCCGGCCGCCGCTTCAGCAACGAGGCTGGGACGTGTGAGACGGGGTCCTTGGCAGACTGTGTGGGTTTTCGCATTCACCGTGTGAGACGGGATCCTTTGAGGGGGAATGGAGTGTTTAATACACCCGGAGATGAAGCCAAATCGGATATGACAGCCAGGTGTAGGAAGGGTAATTAATTGAATATATGCGTACACCCACCGCATGGTATTGCCTTGTCTTTTTTTATTCTATTCACACAGGCGCGCGCCCGTGTGCCCACACACATACACACACGTACACATACACGTAGACACAGGGCGAACTCAGACACGCAGACATCTACATAAACACTCCAACGCGCACATTACCCTTGCAGTTGGGGGGACAGGATCAGCGGTCAAGCACATGATTGCACCCGCGTCTCTGAAGTCGGTGGATTTCATTGGTCGCCCGTGTTGCCGTTGGACGAGTGCAGGGCACATAATGAAAGCGTTACACTCGAGGCGTGGAGCCATCAGAGTCACCTGTTTGATTGGTTTCTGGTTTCAGTTTCACGCCACAGTGGGGATCAGGGATCTGTTTAGCTCAGCGGCGGTGGTGGTGGAGTTGCGCTAGGGCACTATGGCGGCTGCTATAGGTCTCTTTGGATTTAATAACCGAGGTATGATATCTGCCATGTATAGAGTCCACTTTGTAAGTATTATGTATAATCTAGAATTATAGTCTCTTCTGTTCTTCTGTGTTCCCAATATTCTCAGTTGTCTATCAAATGTAATGTTAGTTGTATGACGCACATGGTGGAAATACTATTTCGCCATAATTACATGTAATAGGGGTGTGCGTTGTTGTGTTCTCACGCAACAATGCTAACCACCGCACAAGTCAGTTCCACACAGTTAGAGGCGCCTGGCGGGAATCAGCTCATCTAAAATAAACCTAGCAACGGAAATTAAAACCGAAATTAGCCGTACCAAATTTGAACGCTACCGTCTCCGTGTTGTTTTTGAACCACGCCGAACCCGACATGAGCAAACACAATCACCGTGAAAACTTAAGCGAAGGACTGGGGTGACATTAATTGATAAAAAAAGTACACAAAGAAAAAACGGAATCCATGGCAACGGGTAATTAGGGGAGACTCAGCCTGAGCCCGACAGGCACTGTTTGCGGCACTCGCAGCCAACTGCTAAGCTGGGGGGCTCCACACAGCGGATCCCCCCCACCCCCCCCCAAGTCGAGCCAAATCCTGGGCTGCTGTTGGCTGCTGCCTGGCGTCTCGCCGTAAGGGAACACGCACCGCGGCAGAGCTGAAGAGCGGAGAGCCTTAATGAACACTAATTAGAGAGGGGGTGGGCCGCCGACGTTGGGTGGGGGGGTGGGGGGGGGGGGAGAGGGAGGAACGACGAAGGAGGGGGGAGAACTCGAGGAGAGACCGGACCCCCCCCCAACCAGGAGGCTGGCCTGCATTATTTATAGTACACTCGAGTTCCTCCACCCCCTCCGATCCAAAGCGGTCGGGACAGCCCGGGATGGAGGGGTGAGGAGAGATGAACCGGACCGGGGGGGGGCGGGGGTACGAGGAAGGGAAAGGTAACAGGTCCTCTGCCTGTGGTAGGAATCAGGTTGCCAGGTTCTCCAAGGAGGGCCGCAGGGGGTTCCTGTGAATTTAATGAAATGCTACACGAATGTTCAGGAAGGAAAATAGGGCAGGAATACATGTTTAGTTAAGTGTTGGATGACATTTTTACACACCGGGGTGTGTGTGTGTGTGTGTGTGTGTGTGTGTGTGTGTGTGTGTGTGTGTGTGTGTGTGTGTGTGTGTGTGTGTGTGTGTGTGTGTGTGTGTGTGTGTGTGTGTGTGTGTGTGTGTGTGTGTGTGTGTGTGTGTGAATATGGGATTGGTGAGTGTGTGTTTGTGTGCGCACATGTGTGTGTGTTTGGGCGTGTGTGTGTGTGTGTGTGTGTTTATGCATGCATGCGTGTGCGCATGTGTGTGCGTATGCATGTGCCCCCCTCCATGTGTGTGCGTTCCCACACTAGAACCCTGTTTATTTATGCGTGTTCAATTTTAATGCGCTCCTCCGTGGCAGTCGAGTGTCGAGCTGAGGGACCCCTGTGTGCCCGAGTCCCCCCGAGGGACTTCCAACTTCCAAGCACCCTGCCAGTTCAATGGGTGCTGCGCCAGATAGGGCCTACCTTGCTCTGTGGGGCGCACTTTCAACATAAAAGCGCGCTTGGTCGCGTGGTCACGGCGGCGTATGTTAATGTCCCGCTTTAAATCCCACCAGCCAACAGATGTACAACAACAAAGAGAAAGCCTCCGCTCGCATACATGAAGGAGAAACTAATAAATAAACCCACCGCATCAAGGGGGGGGGGGGGGGGCATTGATCGTGAAAGCTGGCAGAAGCCCTGAGCTCTTCCCCGCATTATTGATAAACAGGGGGGCGATGGGTGTTGGTCGGGGCGCTTCAGAAGAGCCCATCGACTCGGGGGGGACGTGCCGGCGGTAAAGGCGGCGCAGGTCTCCCGGCGGGAAGTAGCCGGAAAATGAAAAATATCAGCGTTGCTTTGTTTGTTGGTTTCCGGCAGCCGGTGGCAGGTCGTGGCCGTCGGCGGAGCGCTCGTGACGTCCTGAGGAGCGCTGAACGAGTGTGTGAGAGAGCGAGCTTCAGGGTACTTAAGGAGAGGACCTGTCGCGTCGGCAGTGCCGGGGCTTGGTCCACGCTCGGCCCGTTAGTGTTACAGGACAGCCGGAGCGCCACGGGACAGTGGCCGTGCTCTGAGGTGGAGGGGTTGAAGGTGAACGCTCAACGCGCACGGACGAGGTGGGTTGGTGGAGCACCGACACACAGAGACCAGAGAGGGAGAGAGGGAGAGAGGGAGAGAGGGAGAGAGGGAGAGAGGGAGAGAGAGAGAGAAAGTTGTTGACAGAGAGCAGAGAGAGAGAAAGTTAGAGATTAGATATAGAGTGAGTGAGTAGAAAGATATAGAGTGAGTGAGTGAGTGAGTGAGTGAGTGAGTGAGTGAGTGAGTGAGT
>OLKM01000506.1:5000-13935 GCA_900291075.1 Melanogrammus aeglefinus | reverse complement strand
TACCTATAGGTGTGTGTGTGTGTGAGTGTGTGTGTGTGTGTGTGTGTGTGTGTGTGTGTGTGTGTGTGTGTGTGTGTGTGTGTGTGTGTGTGTGTGTGTGGGTGTGTGGGGGGGGGGTGCAGTAGCATTAGCCTCCTCCACAGACGTCAGAAGCCATACGGTTCCATTTACCCCCCTCGGTGAACGTGTGACGGTGTCAGTGTTCCCAGCGTGGGGTTCCAGCGAGCAAAGCGTACAGCCTCTCTGCTAACACAGCAATCGGAAGGGAAAATATAGTTAAGACATATTCATGAAATCTACATAATCCAGTTTCTGCGCTGCACGTGAGACATCTTCAAATCACCGGAAAAAAAATAACTTCTCTCGTTGAATGATGCATAGCCGTCTTATTCGCTGCCTGGTTAAGGCTTAGGGGTTAGGGGTAAGGGGGTTACAAACTAACCCCTAACCCCTAATGCACTGAAACGTTCTGTTTCGCGTGTGTGTAGCGATGTTGAACATCATTGTTGATCTTTAAAGTTGACCTTTAGAGCCAACATGAAGGTATAGCGTGCCGTTTTGCGTGCATTGTCGCTTTTTGATTCAACCGAACCACCCAGCCCAGAGTATGTGTGTGTTCAGTCCACCGGCTGAATCTCTGCGTGTGACCTGCCCCACTGACCCGGGAGGCCATGGAGGACCATGGCCCCCCGGGTTCAATACCGATGATTCCCCCGACCGTCCGATGGCGTGCGTGGATATCATTGACCTGATGACACATTGTAGCCATCCCCTGTGAGTAACAAAGATGTTGGCGTTGTCGCTTTCACTTTAAGTCCGTCTGAGAAGGATGAAGATGAAGGTTTTAATCCTCACTCCTCTGATGATAATGCTTTACTTACCACCAGGGCTGCCGGTGCTAGGCGTCTGACTAACTTAAAGAACACGAACATAGACCATGAAATACGAAAACGAAATCCCCTTAACTCACCTATAGTACGTTTAACACCATTTTCCCGGTTTATGTAATACACAACAATGCAAAGCACGGAATTAGTAGTAGATGAGAAGAAAGAAATGGCTTCAAAAAGACATCATTGCTGGAGAGTAGATGCTATATTCAGGATATTCCAGGATCTACTAATTGCAACACCTTTCATTCTCTCTGAAGCGAGATTCTGAAAGCGAGTCTTTTTTTTTTGCAGGGGGAGATTCTGATCAAGGTCCATCAGGCGTCTCAAACCGGTCTGATTTATTTCATCCCCGGGTGTGGGCGGTGGTGTGTGTGTGAGTGAGCGGCTGAATCTTTCACAACACAAGCCCTTTGTTAACGTCCATATTGAACAGATTTGTTATTAATCTCCCTGTGCCAGCTCGGCACCTTCCATCAGGTGTGCGCGTGTGCGTCCCTGGGTTGGAGATACGGATTGTGTCACAGACACACAGAAAAACATCACCAAATGGGTTCTCGTACCACACATGCTCACCTATAACCTCCCCTTCTTTAGCTAGGCTGAGGGTGCGCAGCACTGAATACAAAATACACAAACAAAGGGCACTGTAGCAGTAGAGCGGCCCTGAATAGCAGTGAAGTACAAAACAGCTGCCTCAAAGTGGGAAAAATAAGATTGACTCAAAAAATATATAAATTGACAAAACAAATATCTTCCCAAGCCCTGCGTGATAACTGGCGGTGTCAACATTAAATCCCTCCACGTAACATTAGCGTGCCGTAACCATAGAGGCAGTCGGTTGTTTACTATTGGTTTTTAGACAACCAGTCTAGTTGAGTGTATTATCGCCGGACTGAATTGCTTAGAGAGTGTGTGTGTGTGTGTGTGTGTGTGTGTGTGTGTGTGTGTTGTGTGTGTGTGTGTGTGTGTGTGTGTGTCGTGTGTGTGTGTGTTGTGTGTGTGTGTGTGTGTGTGTGTGTGTGTGTCTTGGCCCCCCGCCTCCATGTAAACTGAATCAATAGGCCCCCATGATGGGGACCTTATGAGCGTTTGGCGACCCGCGGGGGGGGGGGAGAGTCATACGCTCGGGGGAGTCATACGCTCGGAGGACATGTGACATTTGAAGGAGCCCTCTCTCGTGGATTACCTTGCATGTAAAGCACAGAAAGGTCAGCATATGAAAGAGAGTCCTTGGTCATGCAACAGTTGTTGACCTTCTCCTTTGATAATAGCGGAGGGGGGCACTGAATTGACATGTGCGTCCACAGGGAGCGACAACCACTCCAATGCGAGCGCGGATATAATGAGGTCGGTTAACGAGGCGAGTCATCAGGTGAGTGCTCGCTAGGCAGCAGGCGGTGGGGGGGGGGGGGGTCACCTCATTCAAGGGGTCAAGACTCGTTACTCTGTGAAAAGAATCGGGGAGGGAATCTCGTAATGAATGCGTGCTTGACAGAAACTCTCTTTGGCTCGTTATCCCGTCGTCGTTTGCGTGGACTTATCATTCATGTTTACGGTCCCATCGGTCCCCAAAAGGAGAGCGTTGGCCCTTCGTTGTGGGGTGTTTGTAAGGGTGGGTGGGCAACTCACTCTGAAAACTGCGGTGGGAAACCGTGGAGAAAGCAGCCACAGTAAGCTAGGTTTTGAAAAGTGAACGGAAGAAATCCCTCACCCCCCCTCTCCCTTCAGACCTCCCTTGAAAGCGCCTCCCCCAAAACCCATGAAGATACTCTACATGTGTTTCTGGGGGTCTGACTACTACAGCTAGCTGGAGGCCATGGCCACAAGGGACTGTAGAGAGCTATAGCTGTTGCTAACTTAAGCTACAGGTCTGCTTAGCCTTGTGGAAGACTCCGGGCATGCGGAAATGCATAGGGGGCTTTAAGTGTTTGGAAAGGTTATACCACCCCCCTGTTAGAAATAGGTCGGAGTTAGTTACACGATTCTGTTCCCGTGACGACGTCTGTGGAGATGAAACGTAGACTCATTTCAAAGCAAAAAAAAAAAAGATATATAAAACCTAATAACCTGGTGGATCACTCACGGCGCACTAATTCACACCGCAGGGCAGAGTGGAACGGCGGGGCAGAGCATGTGCGCACTGGAGATGAGATGAGGGCTTTTCATACAAAATGGAGGCTGACAGTAAGGTCGGTGAGGCTACTGATCTCCTACGTGCTGACTCGGTATAGCTTGAGCGCTTTCACCGCTGCCAGTGCTCGCTCGAATGGCAGGCAGGATTGTTCCCCCAATCAGTGCATGAGGATATCCATCTTCACACCTCGGGGTGCGCAGCGGGAAGGCACCCACTCCCTCACGGCGTGGCCAGACTTAAGACGGGAGAACAGGGCAAGTCAGGTACGATGATCTCTCTCTCTCTCTCTCTCTCTGCGTCTCGCTCCCTCACTCTCGCTCACCTCTCACTTTCTTCCCATCTCTCGCTCTGCATTATTTAGAGTGCAGGGACGTGTTGCTGCTGAAATAGTTACTCAGGGGCTAGACTTTGAAGTCACTCAGGGAATCTCTCTCCTATCAGCGCTCTAAGAGAATTACCAGTTGGGGCCAGTGAAGATATAAGCAACTTCTAACCTTTGAAGGAAAACAACACATGACTGGATGAAGTGTAGTCTCAAAGGCCCGTTTCAACATCATAGGACGGGGGGGGCGTTAGCAGCCCAGGTGGTAAAGCGAATTGACTGGTAACCGGAAGGTTGCTAGTTCGATTCCCCGGCTCCTCCCAGAGTGCCAAGGTGTTCCTGAGCGAGGCACCTCGCCCTGACTGTTCCTGACGAGATGTCTGTCGCTCTGCGTGGTTGACTCCGCCGTCGGTGTGTGAATGTGGTCGCCTGGGATAAAAGCGTCTGCTAAATCCCCTCAATGTATTGTAAATGTAGAACAATAACAGGTGGTGCTCGTTACACTAATTATGAGTCTGTTCACTTATGCACCAGGGTCCCAATCTACTCCCCAGTACACTCATACTCAGTAGTTCAGCGTACCACCCGTGTCCCGATACATAAAAGCAGCCGACACATAATTAGTGTTCCGAGAGACACCTACAATGATGCCTCTGTACAAAGGCTAATTTCTGCTCGGATCCAAAACCCCTTACAGGCCTTTCGTCATTGATAGCAATAGTTGACTGTCAGTGCTGTAGCATCTGCCACCATTGTATTGATGTACTATTAGGGATTCAATACCTTGGAAACGTGAAGAAAGAGCTAAGTTTAGACTGTGAGGATTTCATTTTTGCTCTAAATATCCATTAACGATTTGCTAGAAAAATACAATAAAAGTGCTAGTTTTTCTCTTTCATCAAAATGATAATAGGATGGTACAAGGTCAATACTAGCAAGATGGCTGCTACACTCCACCTCAGTGACTTTTACTGGGCTTCTCCAGACAGGAACACCTGGTGGGGATGTTGGAAGACCAGTTTATTGCCGGAGTTGATCAAGAATGACACATGAGCTAGTTGTCGAACGTTGCCACGGAGATTGAGTGTGGTGCCGGTTGGTTTAACCCTGTGCACACTAACAAGTCCATGCCCAACAGGTGTGCAGACTCTCCCAGCCCCAGAGTCGTAATCCGTCTGACTCGGGCCAGGTGAGGCAGCTTGAATCAGCCGTCAACGACACACACACACACTCCACATTGGATCACAATTATCACCCAGTGTTAATTGTGTGTTCATCTTGCAGAGCCAGAATCATCTCCACAACAGGAAGGAGGTCCGGATCGACCAACCACAGCACATCTAGAAACACACACCTGTAGTGAAACAAAATGATTTAAAACAGGGATTCACAACAATTTCTCAGCGGCATGCAGGAAAATAACAAAGATTACCGGCAGACTGAATAAACCCATGGATGTAAAGGATAAGAATGAACCGGATTCAACCACATCGCGCTGGTTCTACGTCTACGTGGCTGTGAGTGACAAGGCTGACAGCCGACACAAATCACGTCTTAAGTTTCTGGGCGACAGCGCGCTGCTCATCGTGTTCCGTTCATCCCAGGTGTCATGGCGATGAACAGAAGAGGCTGACAGTGATCCTGTTTATCTCACTGAACTACTAACCACAGGAACGTTCTGGTTTAACATCATCACAGTCGTCACCATTACAGCACACACAGACGCGCAAACAGACGCTACTCACGCACACACACACATACACAGACTACTCACAAATGGTACTCACATGCACACTCACAGACGCTCCTCACACACAGACTAATCATGCACACATACAGCCTTCCCCCCCCCCTCACACATGCTTCTCTAACACACACACACACACACACACACACACACACACACACACACACACACACACACACACACACACACACACACACACACACACACACACACACACACACACACACAAAGTCTAATGTGTGATTTCATGCTGTGAGTGAATGACATTTCTCTCTGCCCCATTAACACGCTAATATACCTCATCGCCAAAGCACAGAGACGCCTCCATCGCCAACGTCCTTCAGCGAGAGAGCTCTCAAGGCGGTTCCACGAACCGAGCAAGCCTGTATTGTGGACACTTTTGTGCCATTTAAATGCACCGCCCATTCCTTTCAGAGGATCAAGAACAGACAGAACAGCTTCAATCTCCCCCCCCCCCTGATAACTGAGGACGGCACCGCGGCGGGCGCCGGACGCACATGGAGGCCATGAGTTCAACTCGCTGCAGATTCGACGCACTGACTAGAGGTGACACGCTGACCAGAGATGACACGCTGACCAGAGGCGGTGAGGCCCGAGGCAGCGAGGCTGTGGGGGGGGGGGGTTAGAAAGTTAAGGTCAAGGGAAAGAGATTTAACAATAAAGAGTGGTAGATTCCTGAAAGCTTCACACCATGCTGAGATTTCAGCTGAGGTATCAATTGAATAAGCGTCTTAGTTATGCGTTAGTAACTAGTTACATCAGTCTTTCTCTATCATCTGCTGGCGTCTCTTTCTCCATCATATGCTGCTGTCTCTCTCTCCATCTGCTGCTCCCTCTCGCCACCTCTCTCTCTCCATGGTCGGCTGCTGCCTGTCCGTCTATCTCTCCATCATCATCATCGTCATCTGCTGCTGCTGTCTAACTGTTTCTCCATCATCTGCTGCTCTCTGTCTCTCCATCATCATCATCATCATCATCGTCATCTGCTGTGGCTGTCTAACTGTTTCTCTATCATCTTCTACTGTCTGTCTCTCCATCGTCTGATGCTCTCTGTCTGTCTCTGCATCATCTACAGCTGCTGTATGCATCTCCTCTCTCCCCCACTCTCCCCATCATTTGATCAATTCTCGTCAAAAGGTCCCAGTCCGCCCAGAAAAGGTGCTTCAACTTGAGTTGTCTATGGGGACTCTGCCACACATTGTTCAACCATTCCCATCCCGGGACTACTGCAACACCTGACATGTGAAGCTCCATTTGTAGCAAGGCAGTGTTAAATCTACATTTCCATAGCATAGTGTAGTGTGATGCAATCTTCAGCTAGCTACCAGCCGCCCTGAGTGGTTCTATAGGCATCAAACCTTTCAGGAGACGTTAGAGTGAATATCTGACACACACACACACACACACACACATACACACATACACACATACACACATACACACATCACACACACACACCAACACACACACCACACACCACACACACACACACACACACACACAAACCACCACACACACAACACACCCCTGATATTTTGAACTTTATATCGTTAGTTTTGAAGGTCATGAAATATTTTAGAACTCGGTGTGAATGACCACATTCATTAATTCGACTTCCTTCGCTTTTAGAATCTTTTGGGATTACATTTATTTTCAGACTTCGAGAAATAAATAGTAAGATTCCATGGCTTTTCCCTGTTTTCATGAACGTACCCAGACAAACACAAACAAACAGACAAATACAAAACCAACACGCACAAAATACAAATAAATACACACATGCTCATATCCAAATCCCCCCCCCCCCCCACACACCACACACACACAGCACACACACGCACACACACACACACACACACACACACACACACACACACACACACACACACACACACTAATTCATGGGGTAATAAATACATATTTGATGTTGGATTTTACTATTTGGAAAGGTGGCACACATGGGGGGCAAAAGCAATGGAGGACTTTTCAATTTATTTTCTGTGCCATAGATCTCCCAGCCTGATACATGTTGTCTAGCCTCTCGGGGGTTCGAGAGAAAGATAGAGGAAATTATCCGGCTGGCTGTAATGCTCTCGCAGAGGATGATAAGAGTGTGTTTGTACTTATTACGTTCCATGTTGAACACGCGTGTCTGTGCTCTACGATTTGTGTAGTGTGTATGTGTATTTGTGCTACATGGTGTGTGCTCTATGGTGTGTGTGTGTGTGTGTGTGTGTGTGTGTGTGTGTGTGTGTGTGTGTGTGTGTGTGTGTGTGTGTGCTGTATGGTGTGTGTAGTGTGTGTGTGTTTGTGTGCTACATGGTGTGTGCTCTATGGTGTGTGTGTGTGTGGTGTGTGTGTGTGTGTGTGTGTGTGTGTGTGTGTGTGTGTGTGTGTGTGTGTGTGCTACATGGTACGTGCTCTATGGTGTGTGTGTGTGTGTGTGTGTGCGGGCGGGCGTGCGTGCGTTCGATGGTGTTTGTGTGATGGTGTGTGTGTGTGTATGTATGTGTGCGCTCTACGGGGTGTGTATGTGGGTGGGCGTACGTTGATGCTAATGCAGGTATATTTGCATGTGCCTAAAGTGGGGGTGCGGAACACTTACCTCAGGTGTCACAATGCTCCAGCCAGCTTGTCTCATTGGAGTTCAGTTGACAGATGCTGTGTTGCTACAATGGGCGAGCGAGCCAATCAGCAGACAGCCTGCTGGTATATTCAGATGGGAAACACGTCCATGTCTCTGAAGTGGCTTTCGCAAATAAGTTTCTTTTTGGCAGAATGTGTTGAAGTTACTGGAAGCTGTGGAATGTGTTTGGATACTGGCTGGTTTAAGGCTCCTCACCTGGCCCGAGTCAGACTGATTGGACTCTGGGGCTGGGTGAAGCTGCACACCTGTTGGGCATTGAGCAATCAACGGGCACAGGTTCAACCAGCCTTCTAGATCTAGATAGATGATCAGACATTCCTCCACGATTTAACATGTCACACAATACGATCCCAGAGCCAGGAAATCGGGCGCTGTCTCGTTGGAAGACTGGCCACACTACACGATTCTAGGGTGCGATGCTCTTTACTTTGTATCATTCACGTTTAAGATATTTAGAAAATCAAAGGTTTAGAACTGACATAAATGTTTTTTACATTTTTGTCATAAAGGTTCCAGTAGTTTTTATATCTGCTCAATGCAGCAACTCCTGACGTAGTTGCGTTGCGAGTGACATGAGCGATGTAAATATACTGCCGATTTCAAACCAAAGTTGTCTTCCATTATGTTGCTTCATTTTCTCTCGTTTTCTTCATTAGCATTCTTCTTCTTCTTGCTATTGATCGCATTCATTTTTCGTAGTAGTTACTGTGTACTCAGCGTAGTGCAGTGAAGTCAGGTAAACACTGAGCTCCAGCTGTTCGTAGGGTTCCCTCACGCAACTGGGGGCGTGGTTCCCTCATGATAGCTATGTCATGCGATTCCCCAAAAAATTCTGACACGCTAAACTTTTCATCGTGGGGCTTTCGAACGTCGCAAAACATCGCAGATCGCAAGCATGTCACATTACAAGACCTCGTCTCGTCGCCGACCTGTCAAAAATCGTGTACGATTCGCAAATTTGTCTGCGACGAAAGAATCGGGGCAAAATCGGGCTGAAATCGTGTAGTCTGAGCCGGCCATTAAGCATGTATCATTTTGAATCAAGGTTGACAATAAACCGGTCTTCAAACACCACCACCCTGAGTCTTTAGCTGTGTTCGAAATCCTTCCCAATTCACTCCCTCACTATTCCCTATATAGTGTTCATGATATAGTGCACTATATAGGGAAC
>OLKM01000505.1:249073-290956 GCA_900291075.1 Melanogrammus aeglefinus | reverse complement strand
CCAATGGGCGGTTCCCCTACAGACTGGAAGGGCTTTTGGCTGGCGAAGAGTAGGGGGAGGCAGCCAGCAGCGTCTGGGGGGAGTGACCGATAGCCTTGGGGTCCATAGGGGAAAAGATGGCCCTATCAGCTGGAGCAGACCTTGACCTTCCCTGCAGGACCAGTAGGACCGGAAGGTGGCTCAGTGAGCTGTGAGGCAGTAAACGAATGGCCAGACGCAGTACTGTCAAACTCAAACCCTGAATCCTGGAGAGTGTTCACGAGTAGCAGAGAGTCTTGCCAAGCATGGAAAGAACTGGAGGATACCAGAGGTGTGCCTCTTGACACGTACTGTTTAATTGTCCTCCTATAGTCTCAAGGTGGCTTATAATGCAGCTTTTGTGATATTACGATGAAACTATAACCACGTGTTGATTCATATAACATTAATATAAACCTCCCTCTGGTTTTTTTACCCCGGTGCTTGGATTTGTCACATGTTTGAACGATAATTAATCAAAAATGCAAAACAAAAATTCAATATTTTCTCCTGTGATCTTTTCAATCATGCATACCTTGCGTGTTCTAGTTGATTCATCCGTTACACCAATGGGAGGTCTAGTATATCCCTATAAAGAGCTAGAGTCCTTCTATTATGCTAGACAGGTCACTTCACACACCAAGGGATGAGGCTTAAAGCTTGGTCCGTATCTCTGAATGAGCAAAGTGTTGGTTGTGTGGATGCTTAGAATTGTAACGGTAATCAGTGGACCAGTAGTTCAAGTCAGAAGCACACTTGATGATGAAATCGACTCCATGTGTTGTCAATTGGACCTCGACTTTCTGTCGATTCAGTTCAGAGAGATGTCCTGGTTTCTTCAAGTTAATACAACTTATGAAACTTTAAGAGTATGTCTTCCAAAAGACATTCAGTTTCTTCCCACCAAGATATTTAAGAGCCCTAGCGGGTTGCTTGATGTGGTGGTAAAACAGGATTTTTCAGTAATGTCTGTCTATAGAGTCAAAAGACCAAATACGACGTCGAAAAAATATGTGTTGACATTAAACGTATTCTGTGAGCAGTGAAGCTGTAGCTATTCAAATGAATGTCCCACTTTAGCTGATGTAGCACTATAGTGTTCTGTTGAGTGGCAGAAAGTCAGATGGAATGTAAGGGCTGAGGTTTTCAAAGTCGAGTCTCTGGGAGAATTACAGTGAAAGCGAATGTGGGATGTGTTGCGTTTTGCTCCATACTACGCTCTCAATTGATCGCTCTCTAGTGTCCGACCAACGCCATTACAATAAAGGCTGACTTCATGAACTCAATCGATTCATAATACTACTAATAATAAATTCGTTTCTTTCATCAGGAGGCAAGCTGCTTTTAAATGTGGGTGACAAAGAACAAAACAACGTCAAAGATTATATTTTGAAACAATCAAAACAATAAATAAACAACTAGAAAATTCCTAAGAAATTTTATTGTGCTTGTGGGTGAGTTGTCTAATTAGAATCGATATTGTGCGTTAAATTGCTAACGCTAGCTACGCGCTGCCCGCTAGTTAAATCCTACCGCTAGCTAAGTGAGCTAAGCCTCGCGAGCTAAGTGGCTAACCGCTATGCTACGCGCAAACGCTTAAGTTAAATTTTGCTAACTGCCAGTCTGACGCGCTAACCGCAGTTAAATGTGAACCGCGTGAGCTAAGCCGCTAACCGCTAGCTAAGTGCGCTAACCGCTAGCTACGCGCTAACCACAGATAAATTGCTATACGCTAGCTAAGTTTGCTAACGCTAGCGTAACGCCTAACCACTAAGCTACGCGCTAAACCGCTAGTATAAATGCTATTCCGCTAGACTAAGCGTAAACCGCTAGCTAAGCGCTAACCGACTAGCTAAGCGCTAATCCGCTAGCCCTAGCTGAGTTAGCTGGTGGTGATGTGTGGTGGTGTGTGTTAGTGTGTGTGATGTGTGTGTGTAGGGTGTGTGGTGTGTGTGTGTGTTGTGACTGTGTGTAGTGTGATGTGTGTGGTGTGTGTGTGGTGTGTGTGTGTTGTGTGTTTGTTAACAGCCCCAGTGGACCAGCGCAGCTGCATGCTCTCTCTGCTCTCTAAACTTATCAAGAGACACTGGATTGCCATGCCAAATAAAGCCAAGCCACTGGTTGCCATGCAATAAAAGCCAAGCTTTGGTTGTCGGTTGGCAATCAGGAAAGTCCCACCGCTGCCACGCGCGCTCTCTTCGTCTCCTCTAACTACCTGAGGACACAGAACATTCAAATCGAAATCCTGAAAATAGTGGGCTAGGAAACGACGGAAATGAAACCGAAAAGACCAGTGAGCATCGTCATCGTCTTAGACCATAGGACCGCCGAGTTTCAGCGTCATAAAAGTTAAAAAATGGGACCTAACGCAGGATTGAGAAGAAAGAGGTTCAATGAAGGTAACTTTTCAAACGTTTCTCCTTTGAAATTTAACCATGGGAGTGGCATGGGACCGTGAGAGGGAGTTGAGGGCCGAAACTAGTGGTTTAATCTCAAAACTATTTGTCGGACAGCTTCAGCAGTGGTATCCGCTGGAACCCCAACGGATATTCTACGTTTCTATCTATAAATTATTTTTCTGTAACGCAGTTGAAATAATGTGGCCGTAACGGCCAAGTTTCAGAATTTATGTTTTTCGAAGATTTCTCTCTTGCTACACTGCTAAAGTGTAGAGTGTAGTTCTTTTTGTTTGATCTTTCTCGCTATACTTAACAACTATATGATTGTTTTTGACCGGTATATTTTGGCGATTTATCGGAAAACCGTTGGCAACGCTTTAGTAAAAGTCATAGCACACATGTCGTTCACCGATCCGCACGTTTCGGTGTATTTTTGCGTGTATAGTGCGACCAAAAGCATCTTGGGAGGAGATAGCGCGACCGGAAAAACGTACGGAAGAATAAATAAGCCCGAGCGGAGAATAGTATTGTGCCTTGTTCAAGCACAAGAAAGAAATAAGAAAAGATATGTTTCCAAAGTCCCAGGCCAATCGGTCTTCAGGCAGCTTGTGAAAAACGCCATGGAGATCCATCGTGTGAGGATCTCCGGGAGCGAGTTCACCACAGTGGGGGCAGACACTAGAGTATGCGGGTTGGAGGTTACACCGCGGACTCCGCGGATATAAACCCGCGGATCGGAGCGGGTGGACGTTAGACAAAAAATATTAATTTTAATTTTAAAATTTCGGCGGTGGCGGTTTAAACACGAATTCAAAATATATACACATGTATAAGAATGTCGTTTACCTACTTCCAGGCGCGTCGTTAGACGGGGCATTCGAGGTCTATGCCCGCGGATCTTTTGGGCAATAAGCCCCGGATCGCCCCTGTTGCCGTTCACAAAAAAACAAAACCATAATGATGAAAATAGCCCCGTAAGGAGTGCACTTCTTTGTGGTCGTATTACCAGCGGGCCACAGAATTGCAACATATGTAGCGAGTAGGAAACCGCAAAACATCTGACTGGTCCATATATGGGCAGATCTAGAATTCATTTTGTAGCCAGGGAAAATGTTGGGCCAAAAAAATTTTCCCCCAAGGGCAGGGGTTGGTATTCTTTTTACTTCCCTTGCATAGCGCATGTTGTGAATAATGCTGTATTCGTGCGTGCTAGCCTTTATAATGAGATCAGAGTTGTTAGAGGACAGTTAATCATAACTGTTTTGGCAAGTATGGATATGTGTAAGAAGAGAGACCCGCCAGTGAATTCAACCCGCGTCCAGCATTGACATCGGGTAGGCTGCCATGACAAGTGGTACCGTTAAACTATCGATCACCCGAATTTTCAAACCAAAAACTCTTTGCTCAGCAACGATGGGATAATAACTATCAAATGTATTAATATTAAACCAGTATGAATAATATACCGTAGGGACTACACGTTACCAGGCAAATCAAATAACACGCACACACACGCAGTAGCCTACTAATAGCACATATCATGCGGCTGAATTTCGGAATTTGAACTAGGCTCAGAGTGAACAGGCAAGAACATTCCTAGCCTCGCGGTCAGCAGCGCAGTAAGGCCTCCTAAGAAAACAAACAGGCCCCGGATGGCGGGCGGGTGCGGTTTTGAAAATCGAGGTTATATAAAAAATCTTGCGGATGGATGGCGGGCGGATCAAAGGAACGTTTTGTGAGTTGCGGTTGCGGATAAATTAATTAGTCCAATCCGCGCTCGTCTAGCGACACCCCTAAAGGCCCCTCTGTCCATAGCTGAAGTCCCTTAACCCGGAGGTGGGGGGGGGGGAGGGGGTACAGCAGTCCGTGGTCTGAGGAACGGAGATCCCGTGGACGGGGGATAGGGGTCTGAGGAGCTGTGAGAGGAGCGGGGGCTAGGGGGACTGGGGTGAAGGAGATGTGCTCAGGACCTTATAGGAGAGCCGGATCGGAGGTGAAGATGGGGGGGGGGGGGGGGATTTCATGACCCCATGACCTCCGTCCAGGGCGGAGGTGATGAAGGCGTGGTTGAGGGTCCTCTACCAACGGGGGGCAGATGAGGGACGGGCCCCAGTTCTGGACATGTTTCTTGAGGGGGTCCAATGCCATCTCGCTGTGACTCGATGTGGGGAACCAGTGATAGGGATGAGTCTGGGACCCCCCCAGGATTTGGGAGGAGGGGGGGGTGATGTAATATGTTGAAGATCAGGTTGTAGCTGTATTCAATAATTTGAAATATTTTGTGCTTAGTAATGTATAATGCATTACTTTGGTAAGTAGTTGTAATTTAATATTTGGAGTAGTTGGTGAGGTAGTACTTGTATGTTTATTAATGTGGAGAATCTTAATGTGGGCCTTGTGGAGGCCCCTGTTAGAGCCAGTCTGTAGCTCAGCGACTCTGTGTCAGAGTCTCTTCCCCCATCAGCAGCTGCAGCAGGTTCCTGCTGTAACAAGCTCCAGTGTCTACGCAGTGTGAATGAGGGAGTTTATTGGTACGGGCTCTCAATCACCTGATTGAACACCCTGCACTGTTAAGATAGTGGTAACTCTGACAGCTGATTAAACTGCTGCATATATCACGATTGGGCGCCGTTTGATGGTCAGAGAGAAGTCAGTTGCTGCGGCCATGCCACATAAAACCGAGCTGGTGTGAGTGAAGACACGTGGTGGGTTTTACCTATTTTTATGATGAGCTTAGGGGCTTCTCCAGGTTTCTGTTGGTACCAGTGTAGATAATGACCATTCCTAAAGCTGTAAACCGCTGGGTTTGATTTTACAGGTCGAATTGAATGGTGGATCCTGGATTAACGGACACGACTGATGTGTCTGAGTCACCAGTCACCTCGACTGTGTTTCCTGTAGAAAACAAACCAACCAAACATTGAGTTAATCCACAGAAACACAAGCAAACAGAGAAGGGTGGTTCCACATTTTTGACTGAGAGGGAATGAACCTCAACCTTGTAAGGATCAAGACCACTTCCAGAAAGAGAGGTGAGGTGATCATGGTTGCCACGGTTTCTGAGGAGTTGAGTGACAGCTCCAGAGTCCTGGCAGTGTTGACACTCAGAGGACTTTTAAAACCCTCTCAGAACCCCAGTTTCAGCCCTGAGCATGCCAAAGCTTGCTCTATGATGGAATGACCTGTTTCCACTCATCAGACTGGGGGTGAGAGTGACTGCAGACGTTTTGGGAGGACGGCTGTATCTCTTCTACATTCACACTTTTGGAATACAATTTGGTGTAAAAATTTGTAATTGCAATCTATAATATTTTTTCTGGTTTCTATGAAAATCATTAATTTCTAATTAGTCTGTACAATTTGTACTGATTAGATCGCAACCAAAAATGTTTCAATAAATAATAATATTATATTTTTATATTAAATGCATTTTCATAACATCCATTCTATCATTTTGAAAGTTCTCATAAGTTCAATTTGTGGACTGGTTTGGTTGTGAGACTACAAAGATTTTTTTAAATAAATAGCTAATTCAAAATACAAGGTCCAAGTTTTAGCTGGTTGTTAGCCCTGTATCTCGTCCAGTTGACAGAACGTCAATGGAAATGTGGGTCGGAGGTTTTCAGAAGAGTCTCTGGAGATTCCAGTGAAAGCAGTGCGTGCGTGTGTCTCCATACCAGCTCACTGGCGCCCTCTTACGTCCAACTAACGCCATTACAATAGAGACCGATTCCACGAACACCACTCTGTTCATCTCTTAACAATATTTGAACAATTTTAGAGTAGTATGCTTTTTTTTCATCAGGATAGACCCTTTTTTCATAGACAAATCACATCACCCCCCCCCCGGTATTGGGTGTTCGGGGGGTGTGGAGTGTGTTTTTCCGATGGCTGGTTGCAGGAGCGTCACTGTCAATTTAAAACCTCCGGGGCTGTAGCCCAGAAGTTAGAGTCCTTTAAATACCGGGGCTTGAGGGTTTCTCCCCTGAGAAGTAAAGGTAAGATCAATTGTCATGTCTGACTCACGTCGGGACAGGCCTGACTGAGTAGGCTTATGTTTACGTTCAAAGCAAGTGCACCACATACACAGCAGCCAAAATGAGCATTAAGAAGCCTGGAGACCAGAAATAAAACATTGTCATGCGCCTACCGATGTCAGGTGACCGGGTTGAATCTCACATCATGGGAGTCTCCTGAAATCCCCCTGTGCCCTAAACTTCAGCACTAAACAGCCAATATCCGACGATGGATGCGCGGATGCATAGAGAATCAAATTTGCCACGTTAATTGCAACAAAATGATTCTAAATCTTGCCCAGCATTAAATGAACAAGTAAGAATTTTGCGTTTTTACACTGGCTACAAATATTGCATCTGTCAGTTGTCAAAATTTGCTGACAAAATGATTAAACTTCAATAATTTGTTCATAGTCAACTGATTAGTCCATTTTTTTAACCATTACAGCTTCGCCAATCGGCAGCGGAAAACACAGGCACACCGCAAAGTACAATCCATGATCAGCGTTTTACATAAAACCAGTCTGCAACTGGATGGGCAAGGTGCAGACAAGAATACACCGCAGCGGGGGAACATTGAGCACCCCAGCTCGCCGCATGCTGAGAGCCTGGAGGGGCTTAAGCGCGGAACAGCTGGATACGGGCGGTGAAAAACTCCTTAAAAGTGTTCCCTGGAGGCCGTTAACGTTTCGGGCCACCGGATAAAAGTCGCAACTTATTTGATTTTGTCTGAGGGTAAATAGCGCCCCCCTCTCCGAAGGGTACAGCCCGGTCGGCCTTAACTGACGATATGGTGAGAAAGGACGTAAACGGCTTAATGCAACATTAAAAACTCTCATTGCAGGTCTCGAACAGATTCTCACAACACACACACACAACACACACAACACACACACACACACACACACACACAACACACCAACACACAACACAACACAACACACACACACACACACTACACACACACACACACAGAAGACACAGAACAGACACACACACAGACACACACACAGAACCAACACACACACACACACACCACACACACACACACACAACTGGCCAGACCTCTGTGACGTCTGCGGTCACCTTCTGCTCGCCTTGTATCGTCGTGACAACTCTCAAATGGAAGAGGCTACAACATCTAGGTGTGTGTTGGTGTCGGAGGGAGCACCGAGCAAGCAGTAGGATTTATCTAATATGTAGAAATTGAGCTAGTTTTTGTGTGTAATTATATGCAGATGAGGTAAGGTAGTGAATATTTAATATTGGTAGTGAGGTGTTACTTGTATGTTTAATAATTGCTGAGGAATCTAATGTGCCCCTTTGGTGGAGGCCCCGTGGTTAGACCAGCCTTGGTAGCGCAAATATAGTCAGAGTCTCTTCCCCTCAGCAGCTGCAGGCAGGTTCCTGCCGTACAGGCAATCAGTGTTCTACGCAAGTTATGTGACTGAGGGAGCGTTTTTGGACGGCTCTCAATCACCTTCCCCACCCAAAAAAATGTTTTGACACTGCCACCTAGTGTTGGACCAAGCACGTAAAGATACTCCTGCATCTCCTTCATGGCGGCACACCAGAGATGTGAAGTGTAGCTTGGTCCCAGATCTACTTGCCGCTGAACACGAGCTGGGGTCCCTGAATAGAGGCGTTGCCTGCTCATGTATATCAGACAGTTTGGGAGCTTCTCCAGGTTTTTCTGGATGTACCAGCTGGGTCTAGCACCAATATCTGGGAGCTCCCGTGGCCTTGATAGGGACACAGTCCCCTCCAAGACGTTGGCAGTCTTGGATTTGTCAGGGTTTGTGTAGAAATTTACTGGCAGACGACTCTGAATAAGAAAGTGGAGGATGGACCTTTAGGAACCGACTTAAGACGAATGGTTTCAGTGTAACGTTACCTAGAGACATCAGGAGCAGAAGAGGGAGGAAATACAGCAGGAATCAACGCAAATAGAGCCCAAACTAGCAGGAGATCCAGAGTGAAGTCAGAAGGAATATGAGCAGAATGACAGGAGCCATAATCGTCTCACCATGAGTAAGGAACGCCAACCCACTGCATAGCAAGGCTGTGGACGACCTCATTTTGCACCTGGGTTGTGTTTTGTACGGCTGGCAGCGAGCAGATTATAACTTCTGATGGCCCTCCAGAGATCCTCCAAAGGTCATGCAAACAGCGAGCCTGTGGGCGACGAGTAACTACTTTGAGAGACATGAAAGTGAGAGAGATGAGGTTGAGCTGAGTTTTCATCACTTTTTGAAAGAAAAATGTAATCTGGCTAATGAATATAATTTAGAAAGCTTCATGTTCTGCTAAATGGTTGTACGCATAAACCAGTATTCAAATGTTGAATTATAATGGTTATATGCCAAAAAGCAAATCCTACGTTTCTATTAACCAAATTCTAGAGTTTGAAACAGGAGTTTGATTCATTGAAAGATTATATACATTTGGTCCAACTGTTTAACATTAATATTCACATCAAGCCACTCATCTCAAGGGATGAGTGGCCATATAATTAGCTTAAATCTTGATTTTTGTGAGGTTCATTGTTAACAAGGAATCAGTCTGAGTGCGTCGACTTGTATTAAAAGGTGCAGGTTCTCATAAGGGCATTTCTAGTGTACTGCACAAGTGACCACCTAACCCACCACTCTGTAGGTCTATAAAGCAGTGATAACACAGAATGATAAGAAACCACAAGTCTTACGTCTTGAGTAATTGTATGTAAGTAAGTGAATTTGAGGCATTAGTTATGGGTACAGTGTTAAGGTAGTTTGAAGTAGTAGATGTGGAGTAATATGTTTTATAATAAGTGATAGTTGTATGTGAATATAGATTTAGTAGCAGCAGGAAGAAATGGATGTTGGTACGCTTAAAGTAATATAGTAGTTGATTGAAGTAGTTATTTTTGTGTTGTAGGTCGAGGTAAGATATTTGGTAATGTAACACGGGTTAGTCGAGGTAGTAGTTGTATTCAATACAATATAGTAGTTGAGGTATTAGTTGTATGTAATAGGAGGTAGTAGTTAATACATGGTAGTTGAGGTAGTAGTTGTATTTAATATTTGGTAGTTGAGGTAGTACTTGTATGTTTAATAATGCTGGAATGAATAATAATGTTGGCCCTTGGATGGAGGCCCCTGGTTCAGAGCCAGCTCTGTGCTCAGCGTCTGTGTCAGAGGTCTCTTCCCCCCTCAGCAGCTGCAAGCAGGTGCCTGCCTGTTAACAAGCTCAGTGTCTACGCAGTGTGACTTTGAGGGGAGGTTTTTGTACGGCTCCAATCACTTGTTGTGAACACACCGCACTGGTGATTGGACCAGACAGCTAAATATATCCTGCATCCTCACCTCTGGACACCAGAGAGTGGGAGAGGGTAGCTGGTCCAGAATCTACTGCCGACTGAACCGAGCTGGGGTCCCTGCAATAGAGTGTCTGCACCTGTATATCAGCAGTTTTGGAGCTTCTCCAGGTGCTGGAGTGTACACAAAAACTGAGGTCAGCACCAATAATCTGAGCTCCCCGTGGCACTGAATGGACACAGTCCCCTCCAGACTGACAGTCTGATTTGTCATTCCCAGGTTGTTGTCAAAATTATACTGCGCAGACGACTCTGAATAAGAGGGAGGATGAGGCTTTTGAACCGGACTTAAGACGATGATTCAGTGTAACAGTTAGCCTAGCAGCACATCAGGAGCAGAGGGGGGACAGAATACAGCAGCGATTCAACACAGAATTAGAGCCCAACTAGCATGAGGGATCCGAGTGAAGGTCATAGAATATGGAGACAAGATGACAGAGCCATAACTCTCACCAATGATAGAAACCGCAACACTTGCTAGCAAGCTGGTGGACGACCTCATGCTTGCCCTGGGTAGTGTTTTGTGAGGCTGGCAGCGAGCATATTAACTCTTGCGCCCTCAGAGAACTCTCCAAAGTCATGCAAAACAGCAGCCTGTGGGGCGGGAACGAAGTATCTACGTTGAGAGACATGAAAGTGAGAGGAGACCGGAGGTTGAGTGATTCATCACTTTGAAAGAAATGCTTAAAATTCTTGCTAATGAAATATATTAGAAACCTTTCATTGTTCTGCTAAATTAGGATTGTACTCATAAAACCTATATCAAATGTGAAATTAATAAATTGAAATATGGCAAAGAATCTACGGTATCGGACCAAATTCATAGAGTTTGAAACAGAGATTGTTCATGAAAAGATTATATACATTTGGTCCAACTGTTTAACATTAATATTCACATCAAAGCCACTCATCTCAAGGGATGAGTGGTATATTACTAAAATCCTTGTTTTTGATGAGTCATTGTACCAAGAATTCAGTCTGAGTAACTCGACTGTATAAAAGGTGTGGTTATAAGGTGCATTCATAGATGTACTGCACTAAGTGGACCACCTAAGCCCACACACTCTGAGGTCTATAAAGCAGTGATAACCCAGGATTGATTAAGAAACCACAGATCTTACGTTCTTCAGTAAATTGTATGTATGTATGTGAATGAGGCATTACGTTTGTAAGCTAGTAGTTAGAAGAGTAGATGTGTGTAATATGTTGTATATTAAGTGATAGTTGTATGTGATATATTGTAGCGCAGGGAGGATTTGATGTGGTAGATTAAAGTTAATATGTAAGGGTGTTGAAATCAGTATTTTTTTTGTAGTCGGGTAAGTATTTGTATGTAACCGGGTAGTTTGAGGTCTATAGTTGTAATTTCAATACATATAGTAGTTGAGGTATTAGTTGTATGTAATAGGAGGTAGTAATTGATAATGTAATACATTGGTAGGTGAGAGCTAAGTTCGGAGTAGTTAATACATGGTAGTTGAGGTAAGTAGTTGTATTTCAATTATTTTGGTAGTTGAAGGTAAGTACTTGTATTGTTTAATAATGGTGAGGAATCTTATGCTGGCCCTTGGTGGCAGAGCCCCTGGTTAGAGCCAGCTCTGTGCTCAAGCGCTCTGTGTACAGAGTCCTCTTCCCCCTCAGCATGCAGCAGGTTCCTGCCTGTAAACAGACTCAGTGTCTACGCAGTGTGGACTGAGGGAGGTTTTGTACGGCTCTCAATCACTGTGTAACCCGACATTGTTAAGCCAGTGGTGACTCTGACAGTGACTAAACTGCTGCATCTTTCACGCTGGGCGCCGTTTGATGGTCGAGAGAAGCCAGTTGCCTGCATTCCACTGCCCTAACCGAGCTGTGGTTTGGTTGATATAATGTACTTGTATACTTATGATGAGCTGGGTTCTTCTCCAGGTTTTGTGGATACCGAATAGATAATATTATTGATAAACCGCTGGGTTTGTTTTTACAGGTACAGAGTGACTGTGGATCCGGAGTAAAGACACTATACTGGTGTGCTGGTGCCCAGTCACCTGACTGGCTGGTTCCTGTGAAAACAAACAGGCCAACATTGAAGTTATCCCATAGAAAACACAAGCAAACAGAGAAGGGTGCGTCCACATTTTGTTGAGTGGGAATGAACAACCTGTTAAGGATCCCAGGACCACTGTCACAGAAAAGGAGCGGGTGAGGTGATTAGATGCGTTGCCACGGTTTTCTGAGGTGTTGTGAGTGGACTAGCTCCGAGTCCTAGCAGTGTTGAACTCAGAGGGACTTTAAAAAACCCTCTCAGACCCTAGTTTCAGCTGAGCATGCAAGCTTCCTCTGTATGGAAATGCCTGTTTCCACTTCATCAGACTGGGGGGTGGAGAGTAGACTGCAGACATTCTGGGGGGACCGCTGTATCTCTTCTACATTCACACTTTTGGAATACAAATTCAGATTTACTGAAAACTATTGGAATTCATAATGAATAACATTTTATCTGGTTGAAGTCAATCATGGTTTGTATGGAATCCTTTAACTTTCTAATTAATTTTAAAAAAAACAGTTGCTACATTATTATTACCTAAAACCAGAATAATAGATTCAAATATATTGTTAAGATAATAATAAATGCATGATTCTAACAATGCCTTAAAGGTGTTTTTACTTGGTCACATTATTAGACTTGTGTTGAAACAATAAACCGTTGGTAAGTGAGCCTTTAAAAATGTTATGGAAAATAAATTTATGATAAATGTATTTCATTAAATTACTATGCATTCATACAATTAATATATATTAATAATATTTCCAGTGAATCAAATATTAACTAATTCATCCATTCCAGTGAGAAGCCAGTGTTTGTGTGTCAGTGAGATGAGTCTTTAATGTGCGGGAGGTTTTTGTACAGCCTCTTAATGAGTTTGTATCACTGTGGTGGACTTTTGGTGGAGGCACCAAACTCATCGTTGACTGTAAGTACAAGGACACTTTTCTGTATCTGACATAGTACGAACTTTGAAAACTACATTTTCATTAACTTACCTGTAAAGATCTACAAATTTTCATCTTTTTTTTAAACTACATTTATTTTTTGTAGGATAGGCTAATGACAGTGTAAACATTATTTTATGGAGTTCAGTCATTCAATTTTATTGTTGACATTGTTTTTGAAATCATTTATTTCTTGAGAGAATTCATAATTTATTGAAAGCATTATTGATTTACTTTCAACTACATTGTATTGAAAAAAAGTTTAAATCAGGTTCTGTTTCAAAATCAAAAAATGCAGTCATTATTTAATGAATAGAATATTACATCTGTATTATGTGCTTAAAGTTTTCGAGTTTTCTTGCTAAATCCAAATTAAATATAAAAAAAAGGAAGTGAAAGAAAGACTTATTAGGATGGCAACCTGGCAGTTGAAATGTGTCATGAATAAGGTTGTATACATTTCCACGTTACAATAAACAACATTTCTTGATGAATGCTGATTCATGTTATCCTTAACAGGCTGATGTTAACTGAGCCTGTTGTCCACTCCTCTCTCTCTCTTCCAGTGGGAGTGGTGCAGCCCACGCTGAGCGTCCTCCCTCCCTCCAGAGTGGGAGCTGGAGCAGGGGCAGTTGCTACCACTAGTGTGTGTGGCCAGTGGGGGCTTCCCTCAGACTGGAGCTTTGGCTGGAAGGTGGGGGCAGCAGCAGGTCTGGGGGGTGTCCGATAGCCTGGGGGTCCTGGGGAAAGATGGCCACTACAGCTGGAGCAGCACCTTGACCCTCCCTGCAGACCAGTGGAGGAAGGCGGGCTCAGTGAGCTGTGAGGCCAGTAAGAATGGCCAGACGCAGCCTGTCACTCAAACCCTGATATCTTGGAGAGTGTTCAGAGTAGAGAGGCTCCAGCATGGAAGAACTGGAGGATACAGATGTCCTCTGACACGTCTGCTTCATGTCTCTCTGTCTCAGGTGGCAATGCAGCTTTTGATGACCTATATTAATATAAGACATGTTTGATTCATTAACATGATGCTATCTTGATTTTACCCCTTGCTTGGATTTGTCACATGTTGAACGTTTAATAAAAATGCAAAAAATACAATATTTCTTGTGATCTTTTCCAATCATGTAACTGCTGTGTCTGTTGATTAATCCTTACACCAATGAGTATATCCAATAAAGGTTATCTTTATTAGACAGTCTTCACCACCATTATGAATGAAGGCTTAGAGCTATGGTGTCTCTGAATGAGCAAAGTGTTGGTTGTGTGGATGTTGTTGTAAAGTGTGTTCAGTGTATTCAGTGGACCAGTGTCAGTCATAGAGCCACTGCTGCTGAAATGACCCATGTGTGTCAGACTGACTTTCTGTCGATTCAGTTCAGAGAGATGTCCTGGTTTCTGCAGATACCAACTTAGAAACTTGTAAAGGTACGTCTCAAAAGACATTCAGTTTCTCCCACCAAGATATAAGAGCCCTAGCATGCTGAGTGGTGGAAACAGGATTCATAATGTCTGTCTATGAGTCAAAAGACCAAACCGACGTCGAAAAAATATGTGTTTCATTAAACGTATTCTGTGAGCAGTGAACTGTAGCTATTCAAATGATGTCCACTTTTAGCTGATGTGCACCTGTGTCTGTTGAGTGGCAGAAAGTCAGTGGAATTGTAGGGCAGAGGTTTTCAAAGGAGTCTCTGGAGATTCCAGTGAAAGCAGTATGTGTGCGTTTCTCCATACTAGCTCAATGGTGTCCTCTTGTGCCAAATCAACGCTATTACAATATAGACTCCATGAACTCCACTTTGTTCATCTCTTAACAATAATTTTAATTTTTTTGGAGTATTATGCTTTTTTGTCATCAGGATTGACCCTTTGATCATAGATAAATCACATAACCCCCCCCCCCCCCCCCTCCCTCTGGTGTTGGGGGGTCGGAGTGTGTGTGGTCGATGGCTGGTTGAAGCAGCCTCACCTGGCCTGAGTCAGGCTGATTGGACTCTGGGGCTGGGACAGGCTGCACACCTGTGGAGAATCAGTAATCAAGGCACACAGGATAAACCAGCCGTCCACACACACGCACACAGCACTGCTGGGCTTGTATCGTCGTGCAAACTCTCAAATGAAGGGCTTTTGCAATATCTGGCTGTGTGTTGGTGTTGGAGGAGCCCAGCAAAGCAGTATGTGCAATATGTTGTAGTTGAGGTGGTAGTTTTATCTAATATGTTGCAGTTGAGGTAGTCTTTGTATGTAATACGAGGTAGATGAGGTAGTAGTTAATACATGGTAGTTGAGGTAGTAGTTGTATGTAGTTTGTTTAATAATGCTGAGGAGGAATCAAATGTTGGCCCTTGGTGGAGGCCCCTGGTTAGAGCCAGCTCTGTGCTCAGCACTCTGTGTCAGAGTCTCTTCCCCCTCAGCAGCTGCAGCAGGTTCCTGCTGTAACAGCTCAGTGTCTACGCAGTGTGACTGAGGGAGGTTGTTGTACGGCTCTCAATCACTGTGTGAACACATTGACACTGTTAAGCTGGTGGAGACTCTGACAGTGATAAACTGCTGCATCTTCACGCTGGGCGCCGTTGATGGTCAGAGAGAAGGCAGTGCTGCTTCCACTGCCACTAAACCGAGCTGGTGTTGGTGATACACGTGTACTTGTCTGTTTTATGATGAGCTTGGGTTCTTCTCCAGGTTTCTGTTGGTACCAGTGTAGATAGTTATTGCTTGGGAACCGCTGGGTTTGTTTTACAGGTCAGAGTCACTGTGGATCCTGGATTAACGGACACTACTGGTGTCTGAGTCACAGTCACCTGACTGCTGGTTCCTGTCGAAAACAAACCAACCAAACATTGAGTTATCCAATAGAAAACACAAGCAAACAGAGAAGGGTGGTCCACATTTTGACTGAGGAATGAACCAACCTGTTAAGGATCCACAGACCACTGTCCAGAAAAGGAGGGTGAGGTGATTCATGGTTGCCACGGTTTCTGGGTGTTGAGTGACAGCTCTGAGTCCTGCAGTGTTGAACTCAGAGGACTTTAAACCCTCTCAGAACCCCAGTTTCAGCTGAGCATGCAAAGCTTCCTCTGTATGGAAATGACCTGTTTCCACTCATCAGACTGGGGGTGAGAGTGACTGCAGACATTCTGGGGGGACCGCTGTATCTCTTCTACATTCACACTTTTGGAATACAAATTCAGATTTACTGGAAACTATTGGAATTTATAATGCATAACATTTTTCATGATTAATTCGATCTTGGTTTGTATGGAATCCTTTAACTTTCTAATTAATTTAAAAAAAATAGTTGCTACATTATTATTACCTAAAACCAGAATAATATATTCAAATATATTGTTGTGATAATAATAAATGCATGATTCTAACAATGCCTTAAAGGTGTTTTTACTTGGTCAAATTATTAGACTTGTGTTGAAACAATAAACCGTTGTGAGCCTTTAAAAATGTTAGGAAAATAAATTTATGATAAATGTATTTCATTAAATTACTATGCATTCATTCAATTTATATATATTAATAATATTTCCAGTGAATCAAATATTGACTAATTCATCCATTCTAATGAGAAGCCAGTGTTCGTGTGTCAGTGAGATGAGTCTTTAATGTGCGGGAGGTTTTTGTACAGCCTCTTAATGAGTTTGTATCACTGTGGTACACTTTTGGTGGAGGCACCAAACTCATCGTTGACTGTAAGTACAAGGACACTTTTCTGTATCTGACATAGTAAGAACTTTGAAAACTACATTTTCATTAACTTACCTCTAAAGATCTACAAATTTTCATCTTTTTTTTTAAACTATTTTTCGTAGGATAGGATAATGACAGTGTAAACATTATTTTATGGAGTTCCGTCATTCAATTTTATTGTAGACATTGTTTTTGAAATTATTTATTTCTTGTGAGAATTCATAATTTATTGAAAGCATTATTGATTTATTTTGAACTACATTGTATTGAAAAAAAGTTTAAATCAGGTTCAGTTTCAAAATCCAAAAATTCAGTCATTATTTAAGGAATAGAATATTACAACTGTATTTTGTGATTAAAGTTTTCGGGTTTTCTTGCTAAATCCTAATTAAATATAAAAAAAAGGATGCGAAAGAAAGACTTATTAGGATGGCAAACCTGGCAGTTGAAATGTGTCATGAATAAGGTTGTATACATTTCCACGTTACAATAAACAACATTTCTTGATGAATGCTGATTCATGTTATCCTTAACAGGCTGATGTTAACTGAGCCTGTTGTCCACTCCTCTCTCTCTCTTCCAGTGGGAGTGGTGCAGCCCACGCTGAGCGTCCTCCCTCCCTCCAGAGTGGAGCTGGAGCAGGGCAGTGCTACACTGCTGTGTGTGGCCAGTGGGGGCTTCCCCTCAGACTGGAAGCTTGGCTGGAAGGTGGGGGGCAGCAGCAGGTCTGGGGGAGTGTCCGATAGTCTGGGGGTCCTGGGGAAAGATGGCCACTACAGCTGGAGCAGCACCTTGACCCTCCCTGCAGACCAGTGGAGGAAGGCGGGCTCAGTGAGCTGTGAGGCCAGTAAGAATGGCCAGACGCAGCCTGTCACTCAAACCCTGAATCCTGGAGAGTGTTCAGAGTAGAGAGGCTCCAGCATGGAAGAACTGGAGGATACAGATGTCCTCTGACACGTCTGCTTTATGTCTCTTTATCTCAGGTGGCACCGCAGCTTTTGTTGAATTACATTAATATAACACGTGTTTGATTCATTATGCTCTTTGTTTTTACCCCTTGCTTGGAGTTGTCACATGCTGAATATTGAATAAAGATGTAAAGAATCAATTATTTTTGGTTACTCTTTAGTTCGCATCGTTTATCTTCCGTATATTTGAATTAATGGGGCTTCTAATGTTGCTTCTGTTATTTTTTATTACACAAGTTCCACCATTTGAATGAAGGGTTAAAGCTTTGGTGTGTATCTCTGAATGAGCAAAGTGTGTTGTGGGGATGTTGTTGTAAAGTGTGTTCACTGTGTTCAGTGGACCAGTGTCAGTCATAGAGCCACTGCTGATGAAATAACCCATGGGTGTCAGACTGACTTTCTGTCACTTCATATAATAGTAGTTCAGGGAGATGTCCAGGTTTCTGCCGATACCAACTTAGAAACATATAAAAGTACGTCTCAAAGGATATTCAGTATCTCTCACCAATAAATTGGAACCCTAGCCGGGAGTGGTGGAAAAAGTAACATATTCATAATGTCCGTTTATGAGTCAAAGATTAAATCAACATCGCTAAAAGATGTGATTTATTAAACGTATTATGTGAGCAGTGAACTGTAGCTGTTATTAAATTAGCTATTCAATGAATGGTCCAGTTTTAGCTGACGTGCACCTGTGTCACTTGATTGACAGAGAGTCAGTGGAAATGTAGGGCTGAGGTTTTCAGAATTGTCTCTGGAGACCCCAGTGAAAGCAGCATGTGCGCATGTCTCCATACCAGCTCAATTCCGCCCTCTTGTGTTAAACCAACGCAATTACAATAAAGACTGATTCCATGACCTCAACTCTGTTCACCTCTTTCAACCATAACTCAAATATTCCTGAGTAGTATGCTTTTGTTTCATCAGGGTTGGTCCTTGGTTCATAGATGAATCAGATCAATCCCATTTTTAAATCACCCTATTAAATGTGTGCTCTCTGACTGGACAGCAAAAATACACTGGGGAGGTGTGGGGACAAATGGGGTTTGGATCGTATTTATTATTGTTCTTTGTATTGTTTGGTAACCCTGGTCAGGGTCCGGTCTATTGCTTGTTATGCTTACGCTGGTCAGAATCCAGTTCATTATTGATATATTTGTCTATGTCTTGTGGGGGGGGGGGGGGGGGGGGTAGTCTTGCCCCTGACATTCTAAGCTGTGACTGTGTGAGTTCACCTATGTATTGTAGCCTATTTGACCCTCACAAATAAAACATGAAACCAACGAGAAAAGTCTTGAGAAAATATAACATAAAATAACCATCATCATTCATAATGGATTTCAGGATTCACATGAAGTGACAGAACGCTCAACGCAGCGCCTCGTCCGACGGTGTGTTGCGTATAGGGCCTATCGCGAGGCAAGCTGGGTTTTCTCCAACTATTTTCGACGTTTTCTTCACAGTTGGCCCCTAGCTGCATCCGTTTTCACGTTCAATTTCTCTTGTTAAATTTCCAAAAAAAATAATGTGTCATTGTTTTAAATTATGTAATATATATAATATATACACACATATAGGCCTACATATATATACATATAATTATATATATATATATATATATATATATATTATTATATATATAATACTATATTATACAATACATATATATATATATAATACATATATACATATATACATACATATATAACAATATATATATAATATATATATATATATATATATATATATATATATAATATATATATATTTATATATATACTATATATATACATACAACACCACACACACACACCACACACACACACACACACACACACACACACACACACACACACACACACACACACACACACACACACACACACACACACACATTAAAGACATTAAATGGTGCAATAGTATCTTCTCCATTATATACCATTGCATCAAACAGCTTATTGTTTTGCTTGTCAATAGTATCTTACAGAGCTCCACGGTATTGGTCCTCCACGATCCCACAATGCACCGCTTCGCCGTATCGGCTCCACGTCAGAGCAGCTGACAGCCGAGCCGATAATGGCTGCAGTCGAGGTGGCACTTCACAGGCGTTGTTGTGTTTAATTTGGCTTCAAAACACCCTAACACGGCATGGATAAACGCCCGCGGTCATACGGATGTCAAGTGTACATCGCATACTCGTAAAGTCGCGATTGTCGAGAGGAAATGAAGGGCCATTCTGTGCGTTTGTCTGCCAGTACTAGCGTTACGTTACGCCGCCTATGAGCGACTGGTCGGGGGGGGGCTGTCTTCTCTTACGTTACATGTCACCGTATGGTGGTCTGTGAACCCGCTTTAACAAACCCGCGATAAAGTTAGCCTCGACCCGGGACGTGTTACCGTGACGTGACGGGTTAATGAGGTAGCTCACCTCCCGCCCTCGTCAGTCCAGACCGGGCCAGCTCCGCTCGGATCCGGTCCGTTTGCTCCGAGGAGATGTCATCGTGGCTGGGAGGACTGGGCTCCGGCCTGGGCCAGGTCGGAGGAAGCCTGTCCTCGTTCACCGGGCAGATCTCCAACTTCACCAAGGACATGCTGCTGGAAGGTGTGGAGGAGGTTGGAGGTAGGTGGTGGTGGTGGTGTGGTGTGTTTGTGGAGCTGTTGAGGGGCGGGTGTGGACGTCTGGACGGGTCCCACTCTGCCTGGTTTCAACTTGGAAAAGTACAAATGTAAGCTCAGCGCTTCTTGTGTCGAGACATCAGGTGTATAATAACCATATGTCACAAATACGAACCCAGCTCTCGTCCCAGTGCAAACTAATCCAGTGGTCCGTCTGTCACTTCATCACATCCCCAAACAAGGATTTGCCCACTGTCATTATCTATATATTAAAATATCGTTGTAAAATAAAGCACACATATAATACGACTATTGTCAAACAGTACATGCATCGCGCTTTTGCTCATACCATTATTATTTTTTTGCTAGAAGAAGCCAAAGGTCTTTATTCAGTGTTGGGATATCACTGAAAACCGGATGTTCGTCATGTCACTCAACGACGCGTGGCTCGTTCTGTTTACCAAACCTTCACAACTGACCTAGGAGCTGACATGAAGATGCTCCTTTCTTTGGTCAATCATTTAAAGAAGCGTAGAATTTTCCTATTTTAAATTTGAGTATAATTGTTATCATTTACCTTTTTGAAAGTTAACGGTACGTCCCAGAAACAGATTCAAATAAATGATTAGATTTGAGATTGAAGAAGAAATTGTTCTTGGGTGTAATCATGAAGACTGTTACTGTACAGTACATACGTTTTTTTTTAGTATGTATGTCAATAAGATAAGAGTCTTGGACAAACAGTTTGAATAATGTGAGAGTGACTAACGCTGTCAACGTGTCAATTCCTTAATTAAACCATCCGATGAAGGTGTATGGCATCGATCTGCTCCTAACTCAGCCTCCCAACAATCTGTGTCTGTGGCTGATAAAGTTCAGCAGAGCCCAAGAACTTTGCTCTCCCATGTCCAACTCACTGCCTTCTCCACAACACCAAAACGACGTCATGATCTTATCTCCCAGAGACAGTCTGGGCTTACACAAGCCTGGCTTCAACCCAAATATATACAGGACACCAACTAGATGTACTGTTGTTTAAGCTCGAAATGTATTCAACTAACTTTATTTGTGTATATGTTTTTCATTCCTTGGGGAGGGGATTTAAGTGCCATGTTCTGGGAGAGAGATGTGTTTGCCAGGCCAGTCAAGCCAGTTTGTCGTGTTCATGAGTGTCTTGTGTGTGCACCCATAGGCTAGATTCCTTTGAAGCGTATGTAGCTGTGTGTTTTTGCTCAAGTAACTCAAAACAAACTTATGGAATTCCATACGTGTGAAGTACTGGAGCAACGTCCTCCACTTCCTGTTCCTAGATTTTACGCTGAGCCTGTCATTTCCTCCCCGACCACAGATGCCGCCACGGAATTACAGGTCTCCAATTCCAAATTGATGCAAGTGGAGACGGCTTTCACTGCACAGCGCTCTGAGGTACTGGTCCTGGAGCTACTGGGACCATAGTTATTCACACTTTATCAAGGGTCGTTGAACAGTTATTCGCACATTATCAAGGGTCGTTTAACAGTTATTCCCACTTTATTTAGGGTGGTTTTAACAGTTATTCACACTTTATTAACGGCCGTTCTAACCGTTATTCACACTTTATTTAGTTATTTAAGTAGTTATCCACACACTCTATAAAGGTTAGTACTGATGTTGTTAGTTAAACATATTTATGTAGATTTTTTAGCACTGAATCATTATTGACATCGTTTTAAACCTTATTTTTGTAGTTCAGACTTTCATGAAACTCGTATACAACTTCTGACTTAAATGCATGTAAAAATATATATAAACAAGACCGTTTTATATACACAAATCATTTATTCATGTGGATGTGGCCAAGCAAGAACGATGTCACTATCAGCGTCACCGGTGCCACAAGGAGATTAAATTACAGAGACAAAAACCAACTCAACAGCGTTATTTACCTTATTCACACGCTGGCTGGGTGGATCCTGCTAGCGTTTGGATCCAAGATGTCGAGCAGCTCAGGGTGCCCCGATGTCCCCTGTGTTAAGGACCCCGATGTCCCCTGTGTTATCATCCCTGATGTCCCCTGTGTTAAGGACCCCGATGTCCCCTGTGTTAAGGACCCCGATGTCCCCTGTGTTAAGGACCCCGATGTCCCCTGTGTTAAGGACCCCGATGTCCCCTTGTGTTATCAGTCCCTGTGTTAAGGGAACCCCGATGTCCCCTGTGTTAAGGACCCCGATGTCCCCTGTGTTAAGGACCCCGATGTCCCCTGTGTTAAGGACCCCGATGTCCCCTGTGTTATCATCCCTGTGTTAAGGACCCCGATGTCCCCTGTGTTAAGGACCCCGATGTCCCCTGTGTTAAGGACCCCGATGTCCCCTGTGTTAAGGACCCCGATGTCCCCTGTGTTATGTCCCCTGTCGGTCTGAGCAGCACGAGCGACTGAAGAAGCGCCATGTGGAGCTGGAGGAGAAGCTGGAGGCCTCGGAGATCCAGAATAAACAGCAGTCCACAGAGTACAGGAGCCAGCTGCAGCAGAGAGAGGTGAGGATGTGCTGTGGTCATGTTCATGTACAGACCTATGGTTGTGTTTATGTTTGTGTTCATGTAGAGGCCTATGGACATGTTATGTTCTTTTAGAGATGATGTGTTGTCTTCATGGTCAAATAGGGACATATAGGTATGTCATGTTTGTAGATCTATCAGCCTAGGAACATCTGTTGGCGTGTGTGTGTGTGTGTGTGTGTGTGTGTGTGTGTGTGTGTGTGTGTGTGTGTGTGTGTGTGTGTGTGTGTGTGTGTGTGTGTGTGTGTGTGTGTGTGTGTGTGTGTGTGTGTGTGTGTGTGTGTGTGTGTGTGTGTCCCTCCAGGTGGAGATCAGTCACCTGAAGGCCAGGCAGAGTGGTCTCCAGGACGAGATACAGACCCTCCAGCACTCCTCCCGCGTGGCCATGCTCCCTCTCACCACCTCCTCCTCCTCCACCGTCCCCGCCACCACCACCACCACCACCTCCTCCTCCTCCTTCATGCCACACGCCGTGGGCGGCCATCACGGTTTCCATGGCGACGAGATGGACCTCAGCGACGTCATGTGGTCGCAGCAGGAGATCAACCGTCTGGCCACGGAGGTGACGCGCCTGGAGGCGGAGCTGGCCCACTGGAGACGCGTTGCCCAGGTTACCACCACTCCCCCGCCGCCATTGTTATACCCCCCCCCCCCCCCCCAATATGAATGATATTCGATGGCAGATGTGTCATGTGGTGGAATGTTATCCAGAATGGCGTGGATGATTGTCAAAGCAATGTAAGAAGGATGTGAGCTATGATACTGTATATCTTAATTCCGAAAAAAAACACCTTTTCTTCAGGCGTCCAAATCAACTGGGTCTGGAAATGGTGACCAGGCGGACGGCCTCCGACTGCAAAGAACCATCGAGGTGGGGGTGTAACGCCTAAAACCCCCGTTCACCACATCTCTGTGTACCGCAATCTGTTGTGTAAATACACGTTAAACCAAGTATTGTGATGAGACTTGACACTGTGTGTGTGTGTGTGTGTGTGTGTGTGTGTGTGTGTGTGTGTGTGTGTGTGTGTGTGTGTGTGTGCTGTGTGTGTGATGTTGTGTGTGTGTGTGTGTGTGTGTGTGTGTGTGTGTGTGTTGTCCTCTGTGACATGCATGTGTTTGTGTGTGTGTGTGTGTGTTAATGTGTGTGTTGTGTGTGTGTGGTGGCGCGCGTGCTTGTGAACATGCGTGTGTGTGCGCGCGAGCTCGCTTGTGAACATGCATGTGTTTGTCTCTGTGTGTGTGTGTGTGTGTGTGTGTGTTTGTCTCTATACATGCGTGTGTGTGTGTGTGTGTGTGTGTGCGAGCGCTTGTGAACATGCATGTGTGTGTTTGTCTCTATACATGTGTGTGTGTGTGTGTGTGTGTGTGTGTGTGTGTGTGTGTGTGCGCGCGCTTGTGAACATGTGCGTGTGTGTGTGTATGTGTGTGTGTGCGCGCGCGCTTGTGAACATGCATGTGTGTGTGTGTGTGTGTGTGTGTGTCTCTATACATGCATGTGTTTGTCTCTGTGTGTGTGTGTGTGTGTGTGTGTTGTGTGAGTGTGTGTGTGTGTGTGTGTGTGTGTGTGTGTGTGTGTGTGTGTGTGTTTGTCTCTATACATGCGTGTGTATGTGTGTGTGTGTGTGTGTGTGTGTGTTTGTCTCTGTGTGTGTGTGTGTGTGTGTGTTGTGTGTGTGACTGTGCGTGCACCAGGATCTGCGGGAGCAGATGAGCCGGGAGGTGGACGAGCACCAGCATGAGATGGCCGCCCTGCAGGACGCCCAGCGCCACAAGATGGCCGACATCAGCCGACGCCACCGCGAGGAGCTGGCCGAGTATGAGGAGCGCATCGAGGAGCTGGAGGAGCAGCTCCACACCGGTGAGGAACAACACTCCTCCTCACCCCTCCTCTTCCCTCCTCACCCCACCATCCCTCCTCACCCCACCTCCCCTCTCTCTCTCTCTCTCTCTCTCCAGGGGAGAGATCTCAGCCCTCCTCCCCCTCCTCCACCTCCCAGCCAGGCGTCCAGAGCACCCCCCTCCAGCGAGACTCCCAGCTGGAGGAGCTGAGGGCCAGCCTGGAGGAGGCCCAGAGCAGCCGGGGCGTCCTGCAGAAGCAGAGGGAGGAGGCGCAGGAGGAGAACGCAGAGCTGCTGCAGAACTACTCTCGGCTCCAGGCGTCGGTGGCGGAGCTCCAGGCCCGGGTCCAGGAGCAGGAGGACAGGGCCGTGCACAGGGCCCAGATGGAGAGCGAGGTCCAGGGGCTGAGGAACGCCCTCGCAGGTAGAGAGAGACCCCCGGCCCACCCCAGGCTAACCCTCCCGCCCGAGGCCCACTGGGAGGTTTTGAGTCGAGGTCTGAGACCTCAGTCGTTTGGCTTTAGTGGTCGGAAGTTGCCGGATTGAATCCCTGCTCGGGCTGAACGATTTGGGGAAATAATCTTAACTGTGATTATTTCGACCAATATTGCGATTTAGTATGCGGTTTTTATTTTAAAAGTCCCTTATGTTCTGTATTATTCGCTAAACAAGCAATAAATCATTCTGTAGTATGTATGACCAGCACAATATTGGAAGCAGTCAACACATAAAGGTCTCTTTCCTTTCGGCCAGGCCTTTGTGTTGAGATGAATTAATATTATAACATCTTTATTTAACAGTAGGATTGTAAAAATTGTAACCCTTGTTTTTATCATTTTTTTTCGCAACATTTTTAATTAACAAATCGATTTCTATTCCATCTTGGTGTCGGTTTGAATTTGATTAATCGCTAATCCCTGCTGTGTGGCCGTCAGAGAACGGGTGTTCAATATGCCTCCGACGTCCTCACCCTCGCTCTGTCAACAGCGCTGTACGTTTCCATGTCACCGCGCGGTGTTGTCTCTGGTGGTCATACTGCTGTGTATTTCTACATAACAGACAGTGTGGGTATGAATAATGCGGGATGACGGTGGTCAACACGTACTCACACCTGCTTGTTTGGTTCCAGGCGCCGAACAGGAGCTGGAGAGGCTGCAGGGTCTGCCTGAGGTGGGTGTGGAGTGCAGTGCAGGGTACTCCACGTGACATTAGGGCCCTTCGACACTGGACCTCTGAGTGCGTACACACCCCCGCCAGTACCCTTCTCATCCCTCATCCCTCTCCTCCGTCAGGCCGCACCCAGAGAGGAGGTGGAGCACGCAGACATCTTGGAGCTGAACACCGTCATCGGCTCTTTGAGGGAGGAGAAGGAGCGCCTGGAACAGGACAAGGTGTGTGTGTGTGTGTGTGTGTTGTGTCTGTGTCTGGACCCATGCCTCCTGGGTCGGGAGTCTCCATAGTTTAGGTGTTGTTGTGCTTGATGGTGGAGCACATCACGGTGTGACGTAGGTGCTGCTCGATTATGGAAAGGAATCGTCATCCTGATTTATTTTGGTCTTAATAACGATTATTTTGAGTTTGAAAACAATGATGCATCCATCCAGCGTTTTTCTCCAGCTGTTATGCACTTTCTATCAAACATTTAACGAATGGAGAAAAAAACAAAAACCCGACATTTGATCCAAGAATTGAAATCACGATCAAAATTCGATTAATTGGACAGCCCTAGTGTGATGTTCAGTCTCCATAGCTAAGGATTGCTGTGCTCGATGGTAGAGCCCATCATGGGGTGATGTTCAGTCTCTCCCTCCGTGTCCAACAGCGCTCCCTGCAGGCCAGCCTGGAGGCGAGCGAGGCCAGAGGAGGAGGAGGTGGAGGAGGAGGAGGTCCTGGGGAGTCCCTGGGTCTGGAGGAGCTGCAGGAGGAGCTGGGGAGGAGAGCCAAGCGGCTCCTGGAGGCCCAGGAGGAGCGGGAGACGCTGCTGGCTGAGCTGGAAGAGCTGGACGGCCAGAACCAGGAGGCCACGCAGGTCCGCAGACACGAGGCGCTTCTGTTTTGCACAAATGTGAAATACGTAAATCGCTGTTTGGTCGACATGTCAACCCATGTCGAGGTTTGTCTGAATTGGACTGATTCTGTTGGACTGATGCCTGGGAAACGGTACCCAGGATGCTGTTAAGGGCTCATTATAGTCCCCGCGTGACGCTTATAGACCACGCAGACGCTTGGACGCCGTCGCGAACCTGTTTTGGTTCTGCGTCGGGTTTTAGGGAGCGGACCAATCGCAGCCCTGGCTGCAGCGTCGCCTCGACGGAAGGTTAACATTTTTGGGAGGCGCACGTCCGTCCCTCGCGGTGGACGCAAGGACGTAACGGGTCCGTACTCCCCTTGCGTTGCGTGAACGTGGGACCATAATCGGCCCTTTAATGTGCATCACATTGGACTATAATGTGCAGTCTTTGAAAAAGCCTGTGAATAACCTAACTATAACATGCCGGTGTCGCCAGCCTTCTTTAACATAGTAGTACAGTGTGCGAGGCCGAGGCGACGTCCTGACGTCGGGCGTGTTGTTCTGCGTCTCCTTGTCTCCAGCACATGATCTTGGTGAAGGAGCAGCTCTCTGACCAGCTGCAGGAGTCCCAGGAGGAGGTGTCCCGGCTGACCAGCGACCTCACGGCCCTGCGGGAGAAACTCAGCCAGAGCGCCTTCACCCTCAACGACCTGCACATGAGCAAGGGGACCCTGGAGGACACGGTGAAGGAGCTGAGGGGCCGCCTGGGTCGGGTGCAGGAGCAGGCCCAGGAGGCCCGCACCGAGGCCTCGGAGCTCCGGCGGTCTCTGCAGGAGAAGGAGGAGAGGCCCGACCGGACAGGAGAGCGAGGAGACCAAGGAGAAGGGGCAGGGGAACGAGCGGAGCAGGAAGACGGGCTGAGGGCCGAGCTGCTGGAGAAGGAGAAGGAGCTGGCGGAGCTCCGGAGCGAGCTGGGGGAGGCGAGGAGGTCCCGTGAGGAGGCGATGTCCGAGAACTATGAGATGAAGGTGACGTTGGGGAAGCGCAGGTTGCAGGAGGAGGAGGAGGAGGAGGAGGCTGCGGGGAAGCTGGGGGAGCTCGGCAGGCAGCTGAGGGACGGCCAGGCGGCGCTGAGCAGGACGGTCCTGGAGAAGGACACCCGCATCGAGGCCCTGAAGCTGGAGAAGAGCCAGCTGGAGGGCGAGCTGAGCCGGGCCGAGGGCTCGCTGGCGGGCCAGGCCCGGCGGTACCAGCAGACCATCGAGGAGCTGAGCCGGGCGCGCTCCCTGGACGCCACGGCGCTGCAGACGGAGCACGAGCGTGCGGTGCGCCTCAACCAGGACAAGGAGCAGGAGATCGCCCAGCTGAGGAGGGACGTGGAGCAGATGGCGGCGGACCACCGGGACACCAACGAGATGCTGTCCATCACGGTGGCGGGGCAGGAGCAGCTGACGGACCTCCTGCAGGAGAAGGACTCCTTCATGGACACGCTGAAGCAGAACGCCGCCGAGCTCCAGAGGGAGCTGGAGGCCAAGGCGGAGGAGGTGTCCCGGGAGGCGCGGGCCCTCCGGCAGGCGCTGGAGGAGCGGGACCGCCACCTGGGCGTCATGAAGGAGGACAACAGCCACCTGAGGGAGGAGATCGAGCGGCTCCGGGACCAGCAGAGCCGGCCGCAGGCCCACACCGAGCCCCGCACGCTGGACATCATCACGGAGCTGGAGACGGAGATCCACCAGCTCAAGGCCGCCCGGGACCGCCTGGAGGACGAGACGCACGCCCTGAGGAGGGCCGCGGAGGAGCAGCAGGCCTCCCTGCTGCTCGCCCAGCAGTCCCTCCTGGCCCAGCAGGGGGATCTGGAGCAGGCCCGCGCCCGCCAGGAGCAGACCCTCCAGAACTACAACCGCCACCTCCAGGCCCGGGACGAGGAGGTGGCGCGTCTTCAGCAGGCGGTGGACGGCCTCGGCGGCCCGCCTCCCCCCGCCCCCCAGGACCAGGGGGAGGTCATCCTCCACCAGGACAAGGACGACCAGTCCCTGAACGGCGGCGAGAGCGGCAACGAGAAACACGACCTCTCCAAGGTGGAGATCCAGCGGCTGGTGCAGGGCATCCAGGAGAAGGAGGGCGAGATCCACCAGCTCAGCGAGAGAAACGTCTCCCTGGCCCGGCAGCTGGACCAGCTGGCCCTGAGCCGCGACGAGGCGGGCAAGCTGGCCCAGATGGTGCGGCAGAAGGACCTGGAGCTCCAGGCCCTCCACGCGCGCGTGTCACCGCGGGCCAGGACGTCCTGTACCTCCAGCAGCAGCTGCAGGCCTACGCGCTGGAGCGGGAGCAGGTGCTGTCGGTGCTCAACGAGAAGACGCGCGAGAACAGCCAACTGCGCTCCGACTACCACCGCCTCGTGGACATCGTGTCGGGCAAGGAGGCGGCGCTGCTCAAGCTGCAGCAGGAGAACACGCGGCTGGCCGACATGAGCGACCCGTCGGGCAGCCAGGGGATGTTCCGCGAGACCATCCAGAACCTGTCGCGCATCATCCGCGAGAAGGACATCGAGATCGACGCGCTGACGCAGAAGTGCCAGACGCTGGTGGCCGTGCTGCAGGCCTCGGCGGGCCCAGAGCCCGGCGGCAGCGGCGGCGGGTCCTGGGCCGGCGGCTGCGGCGTCAGCAGCAACCAGTTTGAGGAGCTGCTGCAGGAGCGCGACACGCTGAAGCAGCAGGTGAAGAAGGTGGAGGAGTGGAAGCAGCAGGTGATCACCACGGTGAAGAACCTGCAGCACGAGTCGGCGCAGATGCACGAGGAGCTGCTGACGCTGCAGGGCAAGGTGTCGGCCGACAGCGACTGCAGCTCCCAGCTGTCGGTGGACTACGCCCGGCTCATCCAGAGCTACGAGCTGAAGGAGCGGCGGCTGGGGAGCCTGGGCCAGGAGCTGGCCCAGGTGCAGCAGAGCATCAGCCAGCTGAGCAGTACCAAAGACGTCCTGCTGGGCAAGCTGGACAGCGTGGTCCCCGAGGTCGCCGGGGTGGCCGGGCAGCTGGCGCAGGCCGGAGAAGCGCTGCTCTCCATGGAGCCTCTCGGTGAGTTCGTCTGCAGACCCGAGGCCACCTCGTGCGCTTTTTTTGCTGCACTGCAGTGTTGCATTTGGAGTACGGCTGCTCGGTTCATGGGGAACAATCCTAAGCACGATTATTTTGGTCGATATTGAAATCACGATTATTGAAACAATTATTTTTTGAGATTTGAAAACATGATGCATTTATTCAGCATTTCTCTCCAAAAAAAAACACTTTGTAACTGAGAACTTTAAAAGTTCCCTTTTTAAAAGAATTCACACAAATCTTAAAATAGAAAATGTTCAAATTGAGAAATAATGTACAAATATGTATCCAGCTGTTTGCCCATTTCTATAAAAAATGAGAAAATACTTAAAAGTTGAACAGAACTAATTTGGAGCCTGCGCTTGTGTCATCTGTACCCAGCTGAGTTTCTCCGACCCCAGTCCTAACATGAAACCAACCCCACCCACAGGTCCAGTCCAGCGGGGGGCGGCCCCGGCCCCGTCCGACGGAGGGCGGCCGCAGCTGCAGGCGGAGGTCCAGTCCCTGCGGGCCGTGCTGGCGGAGCGCGATGCCGCCATCCGGACGCTGCAGGAGAGCAACCTCCGGCTGTCGGCCTCGGAGGGCGATCAGCGGGGACGGGGGGCGGAGGAGGCGCGCCACGCCCGGGAGCGGCTGGAGACGCTGCAGCGTGCCGCCCGGGAGAAGGACCTGCTGATCAAGTCCAAGGGCGACCAGCTGGCGCAGGCCAGCGAGGCACTGAGGAGCCGCGAGAGCGACGGCGAGGTGCTGAGGCAGGCGGTGACCAACCTGAAGGAGCGAGCGCTGATCCTGGAGCTGGACGGACGCGCGCTGAAGGAGGAGAACGAGGCGGTCGCCGCCCGCTCCCGGGAGAAGGAGTCAGAGTTCCGGGCGCTGCAGGAGACCAACATGCAGGTGTCCTTCCTGCTGCGGGAGAAGGAGTTCCAGCTGACCTCCATGAGCGAGAAGGCCGCCACCTTGGAGAAGATGCTCAAAGACAAGGACCAGGTTGGCCGGGGTTCCATCTGAGATTATGAAAGCTTTTGGCTTTGGCTTTTGATTTAGATTGAGGTTATGACTTGTTTTCTAGGATGCTTTGTATTTACACTTGGAGCAGGTCCTGCTCCAAGTGTGTAGAGACTCCATAGGAAGTCCTAAGTGTGTAGAGACTCCATTGGGGCTCATGAGTCAGTAGAGACTCCGTGGGGGCTCTCGACTGTAGAGACTCCCTGGGGGCTCTCGACTGTGTAGAGACTCCGTGGGGGCTCTCGACTGTGTAGAGACTCCCTGGGGGCTCTCGACTGTAGAGACTCCCTGGGGGCTCTCGACTGTGTAGAGACTCCGTGGGGGCTCTCGACTGTGTAGAGACTCCCTGGGGGCTCTCGACTGTGTAGAGACTCCCTGGGGGCTCTCGACTGTGTAGAGACTCCCTGGGGGCTCTCGACTGTGTAGAGACTCCCTGGGGGCTCTCGACTGTGTGGAGACTCCGTGGGGGCTCTCGACTGTGTGGAGACTCCGTGGGGGCTCTCGACTGTGTGGAGACTCCGTGGGGGCTCTCGACTGTGTGGAGACTCCCTGGGGGCTCATCGGTGTGCCGCTGTGCCTCAGGGGAACTCCGGGGAGCTGAACCAGCTGCTGAACGAGATGAGGTCCATGCAGGAGAAGGCGGTGCTCTTCCAGCAGGAGCGGGACCAGGTCATGCTGGCCCTCAAGCAGAAGCAGATGGAGACCACGGCCGTGCACACCGAGGTATGAGGACAGACCCCTCTGAACCCCTAACCCCACCCTCCTGCATCCCCAGGCTCTAACCCCACCTCCTCCGTCCCCCAAGCCTCTGACCCCACCCTCCTCGTTGACCCAGCCTCCAACCCCACCCTCCTCTAACCCCACCCTCCTCGTTGACCCAGCCTCTAACCCCACCCTCCTCTAACCCCACCCTCCTCGTTGACCCAGCCTCTAACCCCGCCCTCCTCGTTGACCCAGCCTCTAACCCCACCCTCCTCTAACCCCACCCTCCCCCTCGTTGACCCAGCCATCTAACCCCCACCCTCCTCGTTTGACCCAGCTCTACACCCCGCCCTCCTCGTTGACCCAGCCTCTAACCCCACCCTCCTCTAACCCCACCCTCCTCGTTGACCCAGCCTCTAACCCCGCCCTCCTCGTCGACCCAGCCTCTAACCCCGCCCTCCTCGTTGACCCAGCATCTAACCCCACCCTCCTCGTTGACCCAGCTTCTAACCCCACCCTCCTCGTCGACCCAGCTTCTAACCCTACCCTCCTCTAACCCCACCCTCCTCTAACCCCACCCTCCTCCTCCGCCCCACCCTCCTTGTTGACGCAGACTAACCCTCGACCCCCGCCTCTAACCCCACCCTCCCCCTCGTTGACCCAGCCTCTAACCCCTACCACCTCTCTAACCCCACCCTCCCCCTCGTTGACCCAGCCTCTAACCCCACCCTCCTCCTCCGCCCCCAGCTGCAGCGGGTGAAGGACAAGGAGGCCCGTCTGAACGTGGAGCTGGAGCGGCTGCGGAGCCACCTGCTGGAGATGGAGGACTCCTACACCCGCGACGCGCTGGCCGCTGAGGACCGCGAGGTGGAGCTGCGGCGGCGGGTGGCGCTGCTGGACCAGAGGCTGGCCTCCTCCTCCAGCGCCGTGGAGAACGCCAGGTCGGTTGCTAGGTTACCGTGGTGAGGCTGTTGTTGTTGTTGTTGTTGTTGTTGTTGTTGTTGTTGTGTGGCTGTGGCTGTGGAGCATCTTCCCCTCAGGAAACCATTTTTTTTGTATGCATAGATATAGAGATAGATATATCTAGAGATAGAGAGAGATGGGGCCCCTCTCTGGGACCCCTCTCTGGTCCCTTGCCCTCCCCTCTGGGCCCCTCTCTAGGACCCCTCTCTGGTCCCTTGCCCTCCCCTCTGGGCCCCTCTCTAGGACCCCTCTCTGGTCCCTTGCCCTCCTCTCTGGTCCCCAGTCCCCCTCTCTAGGACCCCTCTCTGGTCCCCAGTCCCCCTCTCTGGTCCCCGGCCCCCCTCTGAAGGCTGTCCCCCCCCTCCCCCCTGCAGCCTCCAGGCCGGCCTGCAGGTGGAGTCCCTCCAGGAGCAGCTGGGTGCGGCGGTGCGGCAGAGGGACGAGGCCCTGATGAAGCTCCACACCTCCCAGGAGCAGGTGAAGCAGTACTCCCAGTCGCTCTCCAACCTGCAGATAGTGCTGGAGCAGTTCCAGCAAGGCAAGTGGCATCAGCACACTTTTTTTTTTTTACTGCGCATCAAGTTCATCGTGATGGCGGTGGTTCTGATCAGGAGAGCTGCTCTGCTGATCAGAACCACCACCACGATGCACCAAAAACACAAACATTATGTCTGCCCCCTAGTCACACAGTAAGGGGGGACCCTCCATCTTGTGTTCCCTAGTTTGGAGAGTTTCCCCCATGTCCCCCAAGGGCCTGGGGTTAGCGGCAGTCGCTCTACGCTCTAGTGACTGACATAGGGGCCATGCTAGTTCCTCAGTGTGCCCCCTTCTCACCACCTAGTCCCTGCTCTCCTCTGGTTCAGCCGGGGGTCTGGGTCTGGGTACTACTGTGCAGCTTAGCTTTGTGACTTGGGGTGCAGTTTGAAGGGGGAGGGGGGGGTGTGTGTATGATATATCAACTGTAGAGTTATTTGTGTTGTTTATGAGATGTTATTCATCATAGCGTTGTTTACAATGATATTGATGGCGGTGATGTTGTGGAGAACGGTGCTTAATATCGTGATCCTCGTGATGATTTGTTGTTCACTATGAGGTTCGTTACGATCAAGGTTACGATGGTCATGTGGTTACCGTGATTGTTGTCTTGCGATATTGTTGTGTACGATCGTCATGTTGTTATCGTCAATGTTGCTTAGGTTCACGTTGTTTACGATCCCACCTGCGGTGTTGATGTTAATGTTTTTGACTATGTGTTATTGACGAGAACGCCTCTGTGCCTGCAGAGGAGAAATCCATGTACTCGTCGGAGCTGGACAAGCTGAGGAGGGAGAAGGAGGCGCAGAGGAGTAGAGCCGAGAGACTGGAGGACCAGGCCTCTGCCCTGCAGGTACCGCCGTCCATCACCGGAAACAGTGGCGCTGCAAACTGCTCGTTCTCAGCGTTGCAATGAGCTGGTGGTCTGTGATGAGTACGTGAGGACCGAGTGCGTGAGGGCCGAGTGCGTGAGGGCCGAGTGCGTGAGGGCCGAGTGCGGAGTGCGTGAGGGCCGAGGGCCGAGTGCGTGAGGGCCGAGGGCCGAGTGCGTGAGGGCCGAGGGCCGAGTGCGTGAGGGCCGAGTGCGTGAGGGCCGAGTGCGTGAGGGCCGAGGGCCGAGGGCCGAGGGCCGAGTGCGTGAGGGCCGAGTGCGTGAGGGCCGAGGGCGTGAGGGCCGAGGGCGTGAGGGCCGAGGGCGTGAGGGCCGAGGGCGTGAGGGCCGAGGGCGTGAGGGCCGAGTGCGTGAGGGCCGAGTGCGTGAGGGCCGAGGGCGTGAGGGCCGAGGGCGTGAGGGCCGACTGTTTTGTGAGGGCCGACTGTTTTGTGAGGGCCGACTGCTTTGTGAGGGCCGACTGCTTTGTGAGGGCCGAGTGCTTTCTGAGGGCCGAGTGCTTTCTGGGGTATGAGAGTGTCTGAGGGCCAGGTGTTTAAATGGTGCTCTCCGTCTCCAGATGAACCTGGACGAGGCCAACAGCGCTCTGGAGTCTGCCTCGCGTCTGACCGACCAGCTGGACCTCAACGAAGAGCAGATGGAAGACCTCCGCAAGCAAGGTGAGACCCCCGGCAGACATGCGTCTTACAGACCTTATATAGGCCTTCCTGCCCACTGTGATACCTCACCCCTCAACAGACCTTATATAGGCCTTCCTGCCCACTGTGATACCTCACCCCTCAACAGACCTTATATAGGCCTTCCTGCCCACTGTGATACCTCACCCCTCAACAGACCTTATATAGGCCTTCCTGCCCACTGTGATACCTCACCCCTCAACAGACCTTATATAGGCCTTCCTTCCTTCCTGCCCTCTGTGATACCTCACCCCTCAACAGACCTTATATAGGCCTTCCTGCCCACTGTGATACCTCACCCCTCAACAGACCTTATATAGGCCTTCTTGCCCACTGTGAGACCTCACCCCTCAACAGACCTTATATAGGCCTTCCTGCCCACTGTGATACCTCACCCCTCAACAGACCTTATATAGGCCTTCCTGCCCACTGTGATACCTCACCCTCAACAGACCTTATATAGGCCTTCCTGCCCACTGTGATACCTCACCCCTCAAACAGACCTTAATATTAGGCCTTCCTGCCAACTGTGATACCTCACCCCTCAACAGACCTTATATAGGCCTTCCTGCCCACTGTGATACCTCACCCCTCAACAGACCTTATATAGGCCTCCACGCCCACTGTGATACCTCACCCCTCAACTAGACTTTATATTAGGCCTTCCTCGCCCACTGTGATACCTCACCCTCTCAACAGACCTCTATATAGGCCTTTCCCGCGCCCACTGTGAATACCTCACCCTCTACAGAACACTTTATATGGCCTTTCCGCCCCTCTGTGGATACCTCACCCCCTCAACAGACCTTATATAGGCCTTCCTGCCCACTGTGATACCTCACCCCTCAACAGACCTTATATAGGCCTTCCTGCCCACTGTGATACCTCACCCCTCAACAGACCTTATATAGGCCTTCCTGCCCACTGTGATACCTCACCCCTCAACAGACCTTATATAGGCCTTCCTGCCCACTGTGATACCTCACCCCTCAACAGACCTTATATAGGCCTTCCTGCCCACTGTGATACCTCACCCCTCAACAGACCTTATATAGGCCTTCCTGCCCACTGTGATACCTCACCCCTCAACAGACCTTATATAGGCCTTCCTGCCAGTGAGTCTGTCTGGGTCCTGGTCTACTAACTAACTGTACTACTATAATAGTCATACATGCATCCCGTGCACGGCTCCCTCTCCCTCCACATCCATCTTCTGGTGATGGCCACCTTCACAGCCCTATCTGACACACGCACACACGGCACACACACGTACACACACCTTGCCATATATAGATATAGAAGGGGTGCACAGAGAATACAATAACACACACACACACACACACACCTCCTCAACACACACACACACACACACACAGCACGCACGCACACGCACACGCACACACACACACAGTCTTTCACTTTAATAACGTTTCTAACTGTCAAAGTGGCTTTGGGAATTCTCTCCAATTATGATAATATAAACCCTGGCCGTGGGGATGGGATGAGGTCATGGGCGAAACACGATGAGCTCACTTCTATAGATGTCCCCTGGGCACAGTGTTGCACGCACAAAATAAATAACTAGAAAGAAAAACCTCGGATTTCTCCCAGTTCCAAGCTGTGCCAGTCCTTGCATTTCGCGGCGAGTGTGTGTGTGTGTGTGTGTGTGTGTGTGTGTGTGTGTGTGTGTGTGTGGTGTGTGTGTGGTGTGTGTGTGTGTGTGTGTGTGTGTGTGTGTGTGTGTGTGTGTCTATATATAGAGGTCCATTCAGCTGTATCCATACAGACATAGATACCCTGGATTATATGTGCCTTGAGACTGTTTCCCAGGCTGAGCCCCCATGCCTTATCAGCAGCTGAATAACACAAAGCTCTCAGCCGACCGTAGGGGCCGACCCAACCATCTATCCCCCCCGAGTCCGGGGCCCGCCATAACGCCACTGTCGGCCGTGCCGTGACATCACTGCCATGTTGGCTTTAAACACAACGAAACCTGTGTGTGTGTGTGTGTGTGTGTGTGTGTGTGTGTGTGTGTGTGTGTGTGTGTGTGTGTGTGTGTGTGTGTGTGTGTGTGTGTGTGTGTGTGTGTGTGTGTGTGTGTGTGTGTGTGTGTGTGTGTGTGTGTGTGTGCGCCCCCCCTCCCCCCTTCAGTGGCACTGCGTCAGGAGATGCTGGAGGAGGCCCAGACCAAGCTGATGGAGCTGCTGAACAGCGAGCCATGGTGACAATGGTACGCGCGCACAGACGTCAGAAGACCTGGCTGCACAGCACCGCTAGGCAGTGCGTCTCCACCGTAGCGTCTCGCAGCTGAACTGCCCTGACTCCATGCAGACAAGGACACCTCCCCTCACCCGCCTCTCCTAGCTGTCTTGCCCCCCTGTCTCTCCCGGAAACGTGCCCTGCCTCAAGCTACGTGCCTGTCCCTCGCTCTCCTGCCCCCTGCTCCCTTCCTCCCCCCCCGAACAAGGCGACTCCCTCCCCTAGCTCACGGTCTTGTCTCCCCCCTCTCCCCTGTCTCCCCCCCTCCCCCTGTCTCCCCCGGACAAGCCTCCCTCCCTAGCTCACGGCCCTGTCTCCCCCCTCTCTCCCCTGTCTCCCCCCTCTCCCCTGTCTCCCCCTCCCCCCTGTCTCCCCCCGGACAAGCGTCCCTCCCCTAGCTCACGGCCTTGTCACCCCCCTCTCCCCTGTCTCCCCCCTCTCCCTGTCTCCCCCTCTCCCCTGTCTCCCCGGACAAGGCGCGTCCCTCCCCTAGCTCACGGCCTTGTCTCCCCCCCTGTCTCCCCAGGCAACTGATGCGGAACCTGTTCCTGGGCTACTTCCACACGCCGCGCAACAAGCGCGCCGAGGTGCTGAGGCTCATGGGAAACGTCCTGGGCCTGAGTCGGGAGGACGTGGATAAGGTGAAGGACCTGTTGACTCGTTGCGTTGATGTGGGAGGGAGTACAGAAGGGGGCGACGGGATCGCGAGGCGCTCCCGGGCCACTCCAAGACCCTCCAGGCGTTCAGGGAGACGGGTTTGACCGGAGGGAAGTGGGTCGGAGCGTCTCTGCAGTCCTTTGGGGGGTGGGGGTGGTGTCTTGGGGATTTTGGGAGATTTGTCTCAGGGGTGTGTGTGTGTGTGTGGGTGTGTGTGGGGGGGGGGTTGTCTTTGGGGTGTGTGGGGGGGCTGTCTCGATGCAGCGGGCGGTCTGCGTTCACTCGGGCCACGGGGTGCATACCAGAGCCGTTAAACCGTCCACTCTGTCCGTCCTGGCGTAACACACAGACGTCTGGGGGTAGCGTGAAAACGGGCCGGTTATTGGTAATGGCTCCTCTAGCTCCGGCCCCCTGAACGCTCCCAGATGCTCCCCAGCGTCTGTCCCCCCCCCCCCCCCCAAAAGGCTCTTTGTAAATGTGATGAAACCTCTTATGGTGTCAACGCTCCAACCAGAACGAGAGGAGAATAACATGTTGTAGTCTCTAAGCATGGTGGTGATTAACATGTTGTAGTCTCTAAGCATGTTGGGTAATTAACATGTTGTAGTCTCTAAGCATGGTATGTAATTGACATGTTGTAGTCTCTAAACATGGTGGTGATTAACATGTTGTAGTCTCTAAACATGGTGTTGATTAACATGTTGTAGTCTCTAAACATGGTGGTGATTAACATGTTGTAGTCTCTAAACATGGTGGTGATTAACATGTTGTAGTCTCTAAGCATGGTGGGTAATTAACATGTTGTAGTCTCTAAGCATGGTATGTAATTGACATGTTGTAGTCTCTAAACATGGTGGTGATTAACATGTTGTAGTCTCTAAACATGGTGGTGATTAACATGTTGTCGTCTCTTAACATGTTGGTCATTAACCTGCTGTCGTCTCTTAACATGTTGGTCATTAACATGTTGTCTCTTAACATGTTGGTCATTAACATGTTGTCGTCTCTTAACATAGTGTTTAATTAACACGCACCAACAACATGATGTTTAATTACAGTGATTGGAGTCATTCCAATGTATTCATGTTCTCATTGGCCAAGCACTCCACCTCCCCACCTCTCTCTCCACCACCACGACTGTACACGGTGGTAGTCGCACGCCCTTCCAACCCGCCATCAGCCAGAACAGCTCCCCGCTCGGCCAGGCAGGAGGACACGCAGCGAGGGCCCGGAGGACCCCCGTCCCTTCAGGACGCGTTTCCTCCTGGGGGCGTAGTTGGACCGAGGCCTGTGGAGCGTTGGCTTTGGTCCAGCTCCCCCCGCCCGCCCCCCCTCAATGCTCCAGACTGCTGGCAGGAAGCCAGTCTGAGGGGCCGGGTGGGGGGACCCTCGCAGTGACCCTTACATCACAGTGACCCTTGCAGTGACACTCGGTGGTGGAGGTGGAGGTGGTGGTGGTGGTGGTGGTGGTGGTCTGGTCTGACGGAGCTCCTCTGTGTCTCCATCAGATGCTGGAGGAGGACGGCAGGCCGGGGGTCACCGGCTGGGTGTCCAGCTGGTTGGGGGGCCGGGGGCCCCACAGTGTCCCCAGCACCCCCCCGAGACCCGGACCCGGACAGACCCTCAACTCTGTAAGACCTGACACACACACACACACACACACACACACACACACACACACACACACACACACACACACACACACACACACACACACACACACTGAGAAAGACAGACAGAGGATCTTCTTGTTTTGTTCAAAAGTGTGTGTGTGTGTGTGTGTGTGTGTGTGTGTGTGTGTGTGTGTGTGTGTGTGTGTGTGTGTGTGTGTGTGTGTGTGTGTGTGTGTGTGTGTGTGTGTGTGTGTGTGTGTGTGTGTGTGTGTGTGTGTTGCAGTCCTTCTCTGAGATGTTCGTCAAGTTCCTGGAGGTGGAGTCCAGCACGGACCGCCCACCCCCGAGGATGCCCGTCCAGGACATGAAGGCCCTGGGCGCCCCGCCCCCGGGGAGGGGTGCCAGCAGCTCCTCAGGTGACCACTAGGGGCTGTACAGCATGCTGTGTTCTGATTGGCTGCTCCAGTGGTCCTCAAACGACGGCTTGCACGACGGCCAACCGCGTTTTTGATCGACATTCATTTTTAATAAGATATAAACGCACCCCTGTGTCTCGACATCGTGTCTTGTGTTGCGGTACGAGCCCGTCAGGTTTAACCTCTGACCTCTGACCTTTGACCCGGTGTGCCTCAGGGTTGGCGAAGAGGCCGTCGGACTCCAACCCCTTCCTGGCGCCCCGCTCGGCGGCCGTCCCCCTGCTGGGCGCGGGGGTCCCGGGGGGGCCCGGCGGGGCGGGGGGGCACCTGCTCATGAAGCCCATCTCGGAGGCGCTGCCCTCCTTCACCCCGGTGCCTGTCTCCAGCGAGGCCAGCGGCCTCAAGGACCTGCTGAGGCAGTGAGGCCCGCCGCTTCCTGTCGCCAGCCGGCACGCTCCTCCACAATAAAAGTTTGGGATGACTGACCAAACTGTTGAGCTATGAGGGACGTTGAATCGAAGGCTATGTTGGTTCCTCGTGGGGTTTGACTCTGAGGAAGACGAGCGAGTACTGGGCGGAGGGGAAGGTGGGTTTGGTCCTCAGTATTGTTTTCTATGCAACTAATTCTCTTAGGGTGGGGGGGGGGGGGGGGGTTAGTGCTTCTGCTCCACTACCCGGAGGGCAGGACAGTGTTTGCCTGAGTAGTTACACTATCCAGAGCTTTTTTTTCTTTTTTATATATATATATATATATATATATATACTTAATATTTCACTAGAGAGCAGGACGCTTTTCTTGGCAACAGCTTTTCCACAGCGTTCCTCGCCACAGGAGGCGTCGTCCTGTGGCGAGGCACGCACTAACTGCCTCTGAGGCGGTGCGCCGCTCAAGGCTGGGTCCCGTTCTCTTGTACGGCGCAGGGAGGCTGACGCACGCACCCGGCCGAGGTCTATGGCAGGCGTCCGCAGACGTGTGTGGTTTGAGCTCCATCTGCTGAAGCCATCCGGCCTTTCCTGCAGACAGCGGTCTTCTCCTGCGGACGCAGGCTGCGGCCAGCGACCCAGAGTCATAATTACAGCGGGCTGCGGCGGTGGGGTGCCAGCACACGTTGGCGCGCTTGTGTGCGAGTACATCGCTGTCATATATGTGGATGTATGCGCCCCTGTGTGTGTAAAGTTCAGGCTTTTTATTCGTATTTATGGACACTTGGGACCTTCTAGAAATTCTAAGTGCCTGACGTTTTTGCTTTTTAGGAACGAGCGATGGGGGTTGTAAATGGTGAATATTAATGTATATTTGCGACGTGGAAGAGGAGCTGAACATTGTGTAACAGTGTTGCGCCATGGCCGTTCCACGTATTTTCTAAGGAACATCCTTCATGGAAGCCGCTAGGTAATGAGGAAAGCTGTAAAAATTGTAAATCCATAGAATGATTTATAAAATGTGCCATCTGGAATTCAGAGGTATCGAATAAACAAGTTAAATTTAACTTGAATGAAAATGATCACGTGTACATCTCTATTGTTTGGCTTCCTTTTCCAACCAAATAAAGGTCCTCTTTTTGCTCCTTTGGTAAAGTTTCTGTTTGTTTTCTCATTTCCGATGCAACACGGGAGTGAAAGTTTCATGTTACAGGATCGATTCCCAACGTCTGTGTGTCAGAGAGAGGGAGGGAGAGAGAGCCTGGAGGGGGGAGTGTGGCAAGGCCTGTACTAACAGTGGACGGCCACCCCCACACATCAACCCTCATAAGTAGCATAGCACCGTCCGTCCGCGCACTTCGTCCATGAGTCCGCGCGCCCCACCAAGACCCCAGACCCCCCAGCACCGACCGATCCCGGCTCGAGGGGGCAGTGTCTCCGAGATTGAATCCAGCTGTGGAGCGCTGCTAGAAGGGGGCCAGTCACTCTGCATCGTTGAGTAATCGGGGAAAGATACAGAACCAACGTTTCAGACAGTTGGTTAACGCATGGCAACTATAGGTCGACCGGACAGCTGATCATCCGACCCTTGCTTCGGCTTTTGCGTAAAGACGCGTATTTGGGTCCGTTGGGAACACTTCACCCCCACCCACCCCCTGTCTGGTAGCTCAGGGATTAGGGAGAGTGTACGGGTCGTTCAACTCTTTCCAGTTCTACTCCGTAGCCTCCATCAGCATGCTGTTCCCGGGACGGGACTTCGACGCGTGGACTTCTGCAAGGCAAGAGATCATGAAGATCTTTTTTTTATCGTTTTTTTTGTTAGCCAACTCACTTGCAGGCTATTCGTGTGATTCGTTTAAAGTATCCACATTTTCGTAACGAGGTTTATTTTTTTACTATGTTGAAGATGTTCATACTTCCATTCCTTCCCTGCAGAATGCTGGCTGCCTTAATGTTCATTGCGCTCTGCATCCAGCCCGGACACGGCCAGGTAGACAATTAGGCCTACTATTTATATGAATGAGGTTATTATGAGTGGTATTGGTTAAATTATGACCCAACTATGTTAAAACAAGAAACCATGACTTGGAACTCGTTCTGCATTTTTTTCTTCTCTTGATAAATCAATTCGTCTACCAATATCGAACAGCAACCGATGTATCGTGTACTGTGCGTCAGTGATGTTGCGTTGAAGCTGAACATGTGTTTTGGTGGCCTCC
>OLKM01000505.1:239073-244073 GCA_900291075.1 Melanogrammus aeglefinus | reverse complement strand
GAGGACCAGAGAGAGAGCGGTAAGCGCCAGCAGCGGCTAACCGCTAGCAGGTGCCGTCTGCTGGGCTGCTTGGCCATGCCCCCCCCCTCCCCCCGAGAGTTCTAAGAAGCAGGGGGGGGGGGGACTTCCCTATGGTTACGACCCATGGCAACGATGTGATACTTTATTGAAGCTAGTGCCGTCGTTGTGTGCATTCAAAGAGAAAGACATCGAACCAAACCCAAAATGTTCCCATTTGGAGTTTACTGCCCCTTCAGTCACAGTTCCGGTCTGAAAGGGCTTCCCACAGAAACCCTTAACCCCATAAAGAACGAGATAAAACTCCCCTGAATCTCAAGGGGTAAAGCTTAGAAGGGAACCCAGAAGAAGTCCAACCTCGCACCTCTGTCTCATTCGTATCCCCGACAGACACGATCACTTATCGCCCTGGCCTGTTCAAACAAAAGCCCCCACCCCCCCCCCCCCATCCCCGAGCCCCCCCCCCCCTCCCCCCCGCTGTCATCCATCCATCGTGCTCCGTGGGTATCGCTGATTTCATCGTCTGGGGAACGTCAGCGCCCCCCCCCCCCCCCCCCCCCGTAGCCTGGACCTTCTGGTGGGCTTTGCCCTCATAAGGACATGTGGCCCTCAGAAGGTGGTGTGCGAAGGAAGGAATTTCGCCCCGACCGTAATCTGGGATCTGGTGAAATAACAAGTGGAACTGAATCTGGGAGGGCCTGTGCAGCCCAGTGTGTGTTTTTCCTTCTTCAAGACGGGCGCCGAGGGGAACGAGATTGGGGAGTGGTTGAGTGATTCGATTGTGAGGTTGCCGGTGTGAAACCGGGACGGAAAAGGGTGCCAGCCCTTCCTGGATGGGAGGCCGGATCTGTCAGAGGGTGCCATTGTGTCGTGGAGGCGTTGACGGCTAAGCATAACAACGTCGCCCATTGTGTCGCGAGGAAACTGGGTGCTGGACGCTCACGTTCTGTTTTGAACTCAACTCCATGTTAGATTAAAGGAACTGATCTGAATTGAAGAGATTGGTTTGATTCCGACCTCGAAGGACCTTATGAATGATGACCCTCTTGGACTTGTGATGTACTGCATATTGATTTGGAAGGCTAAAATATCAAACAGACGTTCTGCTCTGTTTTATGATATATCTGAGGTAGAATTCTGAACTTATTAACAGCCGTACATCAACTTAGATTATCGCTGTGGCTGTTCCTGATTGGCTGAAATTGGTCCCAGGTGCTGTCGCTTGCTCTGCAAGCCCTGGAAAGGCAAGGTTCTGTGTTTCAGCCAATCAGAAACCGCCAGGGATCACCCTCGAGTATTCCACTCAAGCGCCTCCTTGCACTTAAAGATAGTACGGTACTTAGCATTGTGTAGCATCTTATCCTAGCTATCTTTGTTGTATTCGGGGAATGGGTAACCCTACTTATTGGTGCTTGGCACTCGGTTCTATGAACATCTTTACTGTACCGACAGCAATATATTGTTGTTTCTCTTTCTTTCTGACAAATGTACTACTCATTTTGGATAAAAGGATCTGCTAAGTGCCCTAAAGGTAAATGTAACTCATCCTCATGACCTGATATTTCCCAGACAAAGTCTCCCTCCGTCCTTAAAGCTGTCATATTAGACCACCAGGTGTGAGTGTGATGAGCCGTTACAAGCCGTTTTGGAAGCAGCCTCTTCTGACATCACAAGTGGGCGTGTCCACCTAGACCTGCGCTGGATAGATCAGTCTACCAGTCTACCCAGTGGACTGCAGCAAACGTTCCTCATCCATCGCTCATCACTCATCCATCAGTCGTACTAGGTGGACACGCCCACGTGATGTGATGTCAGAAGAGGCAGATTACCAAACCTTTTTTTTGTTATGGCTAATCCCACTCACACCTGGTGGTATGCTATGCCCCCTTTAAAGCATGACCCCCTCTGACCCATGAAACCTGAACCAGGAAGTGGAACTGAGTCTCCCGGACTGCACCTCACTCCCCTCTGCCCTCCCCCTCTGCCCCCCCCCCCCCCCAGACATCGACGAGTGCGAGGCCAGCTCCCACCAGTGCAACCCCACCCAGGTGTGCATCAACACCGCGGGGGGCTACACCTGCTCCTGCACCGAGGGCTACTGGCTGGTGGCCGGGCAGTGCCAGGGTGAGTGGGGACCCCCGGGCGTACCGCCGTGGAGCCGCACGACGTCGCACTCTGATGACATCACGTGGGGCTTACACTAGCCCAGAATAAAAACCACTTAGTGTCGTCGTCAGAGTGAGGGGAAACACTTGTAGATGCAGTACAGAGTGTAACTTGTAGAGAGCAGCCTGCATGTTTAACTATCCGTACTTCGACTGTACATACACACACAGAGAAACCCCCCCTCTCCCTCCCGCTCCCTCTCCCTCCCCAGATATTGATGAGTGTCGCTATGGTTACTGCCAGCAGCTGTGTGCCAACACTCTGGGCTCCTACTCGTGTTCCTGTAGACCGGGCTTCCTCATCAACGGAGATGAACGCACGTGTCAAGGTACGCATCGCGCACATGAACACGCACGTGGGCGCACACACACCAAGGTACACACACGCACATACGCGCACAACAAGACACACACACCAAGGTATGCACACGCACGTACACAAGCACACACACACACGCAAACCAAGGTACACACACACACAGGACAAACACACAAACCAAGGTACACACACACCACACACACACACACACACACAAACCAAGGTACACACACACACACACAACAAACACACAAACCAAGGTACACACACACGCACACACATACATACACACACACAAACCAAGGTACACACACACACACACAACAAGACACGCACACACACTACAAGGAACACACACACACAAGACACACACGCACACACACACACACACTACAAGGTACACATACGCACACTCCAAGGTACACACACACACACACACTACAAGGTACACACACACACACAAGACACACACCAAGGGACACACACACTCACACTCCAAGGTACACACACACACACGCTACAATGTACCCCCCCCCCCTCGGCTGACCCCCTCTCCTCCCCAGACGTGGATGAGTGTGAGGACGAGCCCTGTTCCCACGGCTGCTTCAACAGCTACGGCTCCTTCATGTGCAACTGTGACGAGGGATTCGAACTCGCGGCCGACGGCACCACCTGCATCGGTCAGTCTCTCGCGCTCGTCTGTCGTTTTGAGGTTAACCAAGCTCAGAGATTGGTTCCATACAACCTGGGAGATGTTATAATGCAACACTCTTTAGACCCGGCTTTGTAGCATTGAGAGTGCCATCGTGCTAAACTGCTCGTAAAGCGTCTTCAAATTTTTTGTAAATGCAGAAATTTTATTTTTTAACATTGATAAAAAAAAAAAGACTGAACACCAAACCTTCTGACTCCCAACTCCCAACCCTGCCATATTGAAAAGACGCCAGGTTGCCGTGACGCCTAGCGTACCTCCGCTATATTTACAGGTGTGTCTTCCTCTACCTGTTCTGTGCTAATAAATGAGTTGTGTTCCCCCTCCACCCCCCCCCCCCCCCCCCCCCCCGCCGGCAGACTTGGATGAGTGTGGCTTCTCAGAGTACTTGTGCCAGCACAGGTGTGTGAATACACCTGGCTCCTTCTCGTGTGTGTGTCCACCTGGCTACTACGTGTTCGAGGACGAAAGGAGCTGCGAAGGTAACGGAGAAACTACCGGACAGACCCCCGTGAAACGTCTGTTTAGTCTGTGAACCCTCACCGTGTTATAACGCTTAAGTCGTTAGCTGAGCTAGAACCGCTACTAAACAGGGAGCTTTAGGTAGGAACGGTTTAGGTAGTAAGGCTTCACTTGACGACTTTTTGACAAATTGAAAAAGAGTGTCATGTCCTCCTCTTATCGCAAATCCCACAAAAAAAGTATTGAACATCCGAACCCAAATAATTTGACTCGGAAATAAGACCTCAGGAATGCGATATACAATGTATATCTATCGATATTTAGCAGAGTAAAGAAAAGGTTGTAGAGGGTACAGAGAGGGTCTGTGTTCGGAGCCCGGAGTCGCACCGATCTGGGAACGTTGCCTCCCCCGGCTTACCTCTAAATCCATTTCACTGGCTCAACCCAAAATGGACCCGTCTGTTTCCTGTTTCTGTAGCTTGAGCCGGTTAGCTTGTTTAAATATGGGGCCGGAGGTGGCTTACAATATGTAGACCTGGAGATTTGTTCACAAATGAAACATCGTCAAATTTCTGCTTATCAATGACAAGCCTTTCTCATGTTTATTTTCTGTGTTTGTTATAACTGCATCATGTTTTCAAAATAATATATGTATATATATATGTAGTGTTTTTAATTATGCAGTTGTTATTGTTCCTCTTGTTTTTAATGTTGTTGATTATGAGGATGATGATGATGATGATGATGATGATGATGATGATGATGATGATGATGATGATGATGATGATGATGATGATGATGATGATGATGATGATGATGATGATGATGATGATGATGATGATGGTGTTTTAACTGACTTCTACTGTTGTGTGTGTTTGATTTTTGAAGACATCAATGAATGTGACACTGGTAACAACACCTGTACAACAGCACAAGTATGTTTCAATTTCCAGGGAGGCTATACATGCCTGGACCCCCTGCAATGTGAAATCCCTTACATTGAAGTCGCTGACAAGTGAGTCCCTTGCAACACTGTCACCTTAATGTCTTCTCTCTGTACTGTCACCTTAATGTCTTCTCTCTGTACTGTCACCTTAATGTCTTCTCTCTGTACTGTCACCTTAATGTCTTCTCTCTGTACTGTCACCTTAATGTCTTCTCTCTGTACTGTCACCTTAATGTCTTCTCTCTGTACTGTCACCTTAATGTCTTCTCTCTGTACTGTCACCTTAATGTCTTCTCTCTGTACTGTCACCTTAATGTCTTCTCTCTGTACTGTCACCTTAATGTCTTCTCTCTGTACTGTCACCTTAATGTCTTCTCT